>UCOM01003110.1:0-20137 GCA_900474385.1 Ormyrus pomaceus | reverse complement strand
GACCCACCCCGCGCTCTTTCTTTTTATCTCTCGGCTGCAGCGGCAGCAGCAGCAGCAGCCTCACCCTTTTCCACATTTGCATGCGGAAAAAATGTATACGCTGCAGCGGCTTTTTCGAGCCGCGGCGCGCTATCGCCGTAACCTCAGATAGAATGATACTTTATTCTTTCAGTTGAACTATGTAACGCGGCCGATATATAGAGCGAGTGATGAAATTAAGAAATAAGTATACCGGGAATTGATTGTAAAAGCGAGCAGTAGATCGTTTCTGAGCTTTTAGCTTTGCTTGTTTACTTTTATTTATTGGCCTGCTATCTGATTGTTGTATAATTTAGGCTCGATTTTAGCCGGTTAGCGTATCAGCTTCGATCAAGGCGCTTATGGAATCTCTGCGCTCCATTAATTTATTTTTCATCCAGTTTTATATAATTTTCCGTTATTATAAATTCTAATTTCCCGATTCTTTGAATTTAACAAGATTTCCCTCGCATTTTCATTGCGTAACGTGACCCGATAAAGGCACTTTACTTCCTGTCTTATACGTGTGCATCTCCGCTATCGCCTTTATCAGAATTTTATCGACTCCGACTGACTGCGTGTCTACATCCAATGTTTTTTCAACTACATTTTCCCTTTTATCGGCTCAGATACCGAAATGCAGTCCGGTCAACGTTTATTTTAACCTCTGCCTATAGTTATTTTTTTCATTAAAGAAAGCCTCAAAGCTCAATTATTGCAAAGAAAAACAAACTGACAACCTTTACAGAACGTGCAATTCAGAAGACGCCTCTCTCTCTCTCTCAGCCGCCGCTCGAAACGCAGCCTGGCCTCTCGGTGAAATGACGAAAGGCCGCCGGTCCGGAGCTTCAGGCAGCGGTATAATATGCATCGGATAAAAAGAGATGTAGCCGGTGTGTCGTCCGTCTTTCTTGCGGTCGCTCGCTATGAACTACAAAGGCTTCTAAATCGGTGATGACTACGAAAATAGACTTCCGGTTCCCGTCTCGCGCGCCGTCTGCTTCGCAGCTATGCCAAAGCCACGTCCCCTCTCTCTCTCTCTCTCGTTCCGTTCATTCGAGAAAGAGAGAAAGAGAGAGGAGCGCCTCGTAGTAAGTTCGCTTCTCTTCGCCTCGCTCACGCCATTTACTAAACATAGGCCCATTCATAAAAGCGGCTAAACGAAAAACTAAACTTAGAGGCGCCCTCGAGAGAGCTACAGTCAGAGAGAGAAAGAGGCGAAAGAATAGCCGTCCTTTTTTCCACGTGCACTAGCCGGTCGGCCGGCTTTTTCCCGTTGTTTTCTTTTCGGAGCTGTGCCGCGCGCGCGGGACTCCTCCTTTTTTTCGACTCTCTCTCTCTCTCTCTCTGCATCCCGGACGTTTGTTCTTCCACGAATTGCGGACGACTCGCACCGCGCACACACACACACACACACACTGCCCCGCGCGAACAAGTGCTCCCTCCCCGCGCGCCCGGGCACAGCGCGTTTTGCTTCCGGTTCCCCCGTGTAATGAAATTCAAGCGGCGACGCTCGAAAATAGATGCCAATGCCGCGCGCAGGAGGAACCATCCGAACTCCGCGAGGCGAATACGTTTCTAAAATTAACACACAATAAAATTGTAAATTAAAATTTTATAATGCGCGCAAATCAGGGGGGACGCTGTAAATCAAGCGATAAACTCGCCGCTCTCTCTCTCTCTCTCTCTACGGACGACCGTTGAATTTTTCTATACGCGAACCGTCGCGCGGCTTTCACGGCTCGCTCGTATTTCAACGTTCCTAATCGTCCGCTATCTTCGAGTTATGCGTATAAAAGCGCTCTCTCTCTCTCTTTCTCGCAGTGTAACATGCTTACAACGTGTAAACAGTTTCTCCGCGTCAAGGTTTATAGAAAAGCTGTTTATTACCATACGCGATTTATTCATCCCTCCCGGCTTCGGATTCATCCTTGATTGCCGCTGCTTTCGGGAGGAGAGCCTAACCTTTGATACCTTCGTAATTTGTCGTCGGGTTAATTAGGAGGCTTTTTGCTCCCTCGGTGTTGTTATAAAGGGCGGCTAAATCGTTGCACGAGTTAACTCGGCAATATTCTGACCTAATTTAATTTTAGAGATCTCTACGAGCTCGGAAATCAATGCACGAACGGCTGTAATAACACGTAAAGCATATAGCTTCGAACTTGGATAAAATGCATCGCCCGTAAAGAGTCACGAATAATTCCTAATTCACAGAGCATTTTTCCATCCTCCTCGCAGCGGGGCGGCCGACTCTCCCGAAAGAAGTGAAAAAAAAAGAAAAAAAAAAAAAAGAGCGGAGGAATCGAGTGCCCGTCTGGTTACTTCATACAAAAGGAAGTGGGATATAGTCGGGTTGAAAAATCGAGAGGAAGCGCGACGTCACAGCGGTCATTAATAAACGTTTACCGGTGGCCCGGCTCCCAGGGATCATTCATTCTCGATTACGATCTCCACCTTCTTCTCGAACTCTCCTCGGTGTAAGAGGGACCGCGCCGGCCAAACTTTTTTACGTCACTGTGCCCGAGAGAGCCATTGCTCACGTGCACGCCGCCGCCACCCGCTCGAGCAGATTCGATGGATCCGCGCCAGTTTCTCGCTCTCTCTCTCTCTCTCTCTCCCGATGAACGCCTTCTTTTTATCGACGAGTTTCTTTCAATTACGTCGGATGTCGCGGCGGCCCGTCTGTATCCAGTCCGAGAACGACGGCAGAATTTTGCCGGGCTCGGTAGAATTTTCTAAGCGGACTGTATTCCCTCGTGAATGAACCACATTGACGCCCGATTCCCCTTCGACACTCGGCGCGATAAATCCTTCTTCTTCTTCTTCTCTCGCTCTGGCTAACTCTCTCTCTCTCTCTCTCTTCTCTTCTTGCGCGTCTTTGGCTTTTCACGGCTGGCGTTTTATGCGAGCGCCGAGCGAGCCGAGAGCACAGCGCTTGCACAGCTGCTGCTTTTTCGCACGTTTCCCCCTCCTTCCTTTTTTTTTTTTTTTTATAGCAGAGCCGGGCAGTCCCCAGTTATCGCGGCGATCTAAGCTCTCCGCGATGAACTTTCAGTTAGGACGAAATTCAGCGAAGCCGCGATTTTGCAGACTCTCCGCCGAACCGCTGCCGAGTTTTCTTCTTTCGAAAATAATTTACAGAATTCCAAGCACTCGTGAAAATTGCTTTTGATTTATCTCTTTCAATGTACCGTTAATCGCGAGCGAGCGCATGCAAATGCGGGTTATTTTTTTTTTTTTTATAAATTTTCAATTTCCCGCCGCCCCGTTTATTCCCTCTGCTATTCAGGGCGTTTGGGAAGAAATAAATTAAGTCGCTCTCGGCCCACGCCGTCTTCTGCTTCTTCCTTGCCGTCGTTGCCGTCTCTCCTGTATAGTCTTGGATTATTTCCCCGTTCCCAGCCAGAGACGTTTGCGCATCGGTGAAAAGTTCTAAAGTCTGTGCCGCGGAGAGGAGCTGCTAGAATTTTTGATGCACCGCTTTCCGCTTATCGGGGCCGAATCTCGCTGTTTGTATATTCGTGGCCACCTTCGGGAGGGGACATAAATATGATCCTCGGTCCCGCATAATTTTTTTTTATTTCGCTCGGGGATCCTTTCGCAGCTCGCTCCTCCGCTGGCTCGTCGCAAATCTAACCTCGCCGCGGGAAAATGGACCGACGGAGTGATGAAATTGCGGATTTGTCACCTCCGAGAGAGAGAGAGAGAGACGCGATATCCCCCCGTCCAATTTTTCGAGGGTCTCGATCATCGAATTTAAAAATTGAGATAACGATAGGCGAAAACGCGCGCAAAGTAGATCGTTTTTCAGCGAGTTTAAAGGCTGAAACCGAAGCTCGCAAAGCGTAGGATAGTTAGGCGCGCACGGCAGCCCTTATAGTTATAATGCGCGCGGCGGATGAAATCGATCTGGCGGGCAGGAGCGTAACACGGGGAAAAGGAAGAAAAAAGAGAAGGGGCGAAAGGGGGGGCTGCCGGATAAAAGTGGAAATAAAAAAGACGCGCCGCTATTTTGCAATTTTAATAATCCGTCGAGAGCAGGCGGCTCGTCTCCCCCTCTCTCTCCCCTCTCCCTCTTTCTGTCCTCCTTTCTGCGCGGGGTGAAATTTATGAATGGAGGCTCGACGCTGCAGGTTCCAGATGGAACGCTGGAGAAAAAAACTGCACCTGCCTGCGAGTGTATATGGTAATGTTTCGGGACCCCAGCGGCGAGAGAGAGAGAGAGAGAGAGAGAGAGAGAGTGAGCGAGTCGGAGAAAGACGCGTAAATGCCGAGGAAAAATTCTGGAGATAAAGAAAGAAAGGGAGGGAAAGAGAGATGCGATTAGAACGGTAAAGTATTATGTGCGGCGCGCGCACGTGGAGTTTAAGTGGACACCGGATGTTGTCGCTCCTCCTTGTCTAATCGCTCGCTTCGTTATTTATTCGGTGTAGTTGTTGCTTTTACGATGAAAATAAAACCCGAGGCCCGACTTTTATGAAGTACAATGTTTGGGTACCGGAATTGTAAACTTTGCTTCTTAACTGTTTTGAAATTTAAAGCAGAATCCCCGGGAGAGATCCGCCTGACGTTGGCGTTTCGTGGCCGCGCGGCCGACTTGGCTGGGTTAAAAAGAAAAAAAATCCGTAATTATTATTATTATATCAAAGAGCTGCGTTCGCCGCGACTGCCCGCTACGCGGAACAGTTCGGTGGGCATATATTTATCAACCTGATAGATCGAGGAGCCCGCGATTATATCTATTCTCGAGGATTTCGTCGAATTTCCCCGAGCCGAATAAAGGAAGCCCATAAAAATTCAGCCGCTTTTCCAAACTGCGCGCACACACACGCACGCACGCACGCACACACACACACAGAGAGAGACCCGCCGAGGACCCATTACACCGATCGCCGGAGAGAGAAAGAAAAAAGGTGGAGGGAGACAGGTGGAGAGGAGGGAACTCGGAGAAATAAAAAAAAAATGTAAAGGACAAGTTGGGAAAGAGCGAGAGGAAGAGAGGGAGAGAGACGGAGAGAGAACCTCTCGGAGAGAAATATTACAAGAATGGTGGACGACTTGGTTGTTAAACGAGTGTCGTGGGCATTCTGGCGTGGGTTTTGGACACACACAAGAGAGAAAGAGAGAGAGAGAGAGAGAGAGAGAGAGCCATTGTCCACTCGATTGGCGCTTAGCTTATTCGTATGGCAAGTCTGCTTTTTGATCGCGCGCACTGCCCACGACTCTTCCTTCCTTCTTCTCGCATTCTTCGCCTCTCATTCTTATTCCCGGGCGCGTTATTTTATTTTCGTCTTGTCTTATTTGAAATTAGGGCCCTCGAACTGCACTCGAGAGGAAAGAACACGTTTCAAAGGACGCGAGGCTTGTTTTTTTTTCTCTCTCTCTCTCTCTCTCTACTCCCTCTCGTCTCTTTTAGTGCCTCGGCATCCCTCTCTCTCTCTCTCTCTCTCTCTTTCTCTCTCTCTTCCTTCTCCTCGCTCGGCAATTTCGTAGAGAGGAGCGTATAATTTTCGAATTCTCGACTTTGACTTATCGCCGGATTTTTATGAATGAGATACTCGAGGAGAAAGCTTTGTGTACCGGTGGAACTTTTTACGTGCTCTCCCCGGCCAGGCTTATAATTTCTTCCTCTAACAGCCAAATTCGTACGTTTCATTAGTATATTTTTTACAAGCGCGGGGCTGATTTCTTTTTTTTTTTTCGGAAAAGAAAAACCATTCATTTTCCGGAGCAACCCGCTGCTCGCGCGCCGAATAATTATTTCAAAGCAATTGGCGAACATCGCAAACACCCAAACCTCGTCAGACGCGCAATATACCTAAGAACGCAGAAGCAAAGAAAGCCAGAGAAAAGAAATCCGCGTGGGTCGCCGCGGATTTTCGTTTTAATTTACGACGCGAAAGATCGATGAAGAGAAAAAGAAAAGGTCATTGTCGTTATAGGGGACGGCGTCGATAATAACCGCGCCGAGAGCGATTATAATACGAGCCGGCGACTCCTTACCTCTCTACGCCGTCCGTTTTATCATTTCTCAGTGTGTGACAAAACAAATTTACAGTCGAAATTTCGTCGTCGGCGACCCCCTGCGGCGGACGAGCTCTCTGGCATTCCATCCGTATGACTCTCCCTCTCGGTGTCTCCTCGCTGTATACGTATATATTCGAGAGCTTCGACTCCGCCGAGAGGCTCTCGATATATACACCAAAAGCCTGCCGCCACGGAAATCGGGTGTATAGAAAAAGAGTTCCGCCGAAATTATACCTCGTCTCGTTGCACTGTTTTGCGAGAGCGGAGCGTCGCTCTCGATTCTACAGCACGCTCAACTGGGCATAGTTGTTTATTTAAAACTAGCCCGACCTTCCTTAATTCCGCGGGAAATCCTCCTTTTTCTCCCGCTGCTCTCGCTGCATATCCGTCGAATAAATCGGTCATCCGCTATCTTCATACGCGCCTGCACGGCGCGCATGCCGTTTCTCGTTTCATTCATGCTCTCTCTCTCTTTCTCTCTCGAGGATTACTTTTTCCTATAGTGCGTTGCACCTTGCGGGCCGCGCGACCGCTCTCTCGCGACTCGGCTCGCGCGCCCGCCTCGACAATTATTATTTTCGAGCGCAGCTCTCTCGCGATATTTAGCGCTGAAAATCTCTTGTTATCCAAATGCAGAAAAAACTATTATTTGGATTTGGGTTACGACTCGTTGGCGGGTTCAATGGCTGCCGAAACTGCTAGAGTTGTAAAAATGCCGGGTTATTTAATTATTTTTTAAATCGAAATATAGTTGCATCGATTCACCGAGAGAAATGTTTTATTAAAAATTACTACACTGCATACCAAAGTGTATACAAACTTGCATTATCCTAAAAATGACTATACTACATACTAAAATTTAAATTGTTACCAGTACGTGTATATTAAATTTTAGCATACAGTATAGTAATTTTTAATAAGGCATTTCTCTCAGTGTCGATAAAAATCCTAATCGATACATCGCGAGCATAGAGGCGCGTCCGAGTTAGCGGCGCGGCGAGAGGAAGCCGGGCGATAACTATAATTGACACTCGACGGCGCATCGAACGCCGCTAATTAGCTTCCGGTCCAATTTCCAATCTCGAGCGCGAGCCGCATAAATTATTTATAACGTCGCGAAGGAGGGAGAGAGAGAGAGAGGGAGAGGAGGCCGAGTGAATTCTGGTAGCTCGCTTGATTGGACGCGCGAACCTGCGACGAGGATGGTGAGCTCTCTTTTTATACTCCCGATGGGAGGAGAGCGCGTTTGGGCAGAGGGTGATGATTTAAGCATATTATCTGCCGGTCCTTTCATTTTTGTTTTATACATTCGCGTAGGGCAGCCCAAAAATATATCGTCGATCGAAAAAATAGCTCGCTCCGAGATAGTATCGATCGAAATCGGCTGTTATTAATAAACTACGTCCGCGTTCGTGCGGCGAATGCATCCCCAATTAAAAAGAGCTCGATCGTTTCCGTATACAGTAGAATAACTCGGCTTGAGGACACGGCGGTGCAGCAGAAACAGAGAGAAACACAGAGAGAGAAAGAGCAACGCCGCGTGGGCAGCCTCTCCGGTTAAGGTGCAGCCCTGGGGAAGAGCGTGGGCCTCGTCAATCCAGCCGGCGTTCCTCTCCTCGTCCTTAGGTGTGCGTTAATACGTGTGGGCCGCGGCGCGAACGGATCTCCGCTCTTGTACACTCGGGGAATGCAATGGCTGCGGCCCGCGATTAAATGCCTCGGGGGGGGAGGGGGGGAGGGAGGGAGGCACGCCGACCTTTTCCCAGTTCACGGGGGTGACGCTCGATCGGCTCACTGCAGGCGACGGAATTTCGATAAGTGAGTGTCGGAAGAGGAGAAAACGACGCGGGGGCCCACGTGGACGACGTGGGCAGGCGAGAGAGAGAGAGCGAGAGAGAGACTTTGGTACGCTCCTTTAATGCCCGGGGCATTATCGCGCCTCCTCTCCCTCCGCGCGGCCCGCGTATCCTCCTCCTTTTTTACGAACATTTTCCTCTTTCTCTCTCGCCCACTCGCGCGGCCGCTTTCTCCCTTTTCCATAAATCTCTTGCCGAAGGCGTCGAAGCTGCGGCTTAAGGACCTCTAATTGTTCATTACCCCGGGATATACGACGCGGGGGGGACTTTCTCTATTGATTTCGCGGCGGTTAACATTATGCGGCGCGCGCTCTCGTCTCCTCCTGCGCGAGGAATATATACATATATATACATATATGTCGCCTCACTCGCTAACGGAGGGCCTCCTCTTACCTGTTGCAGTTCGTCGAGCTGGGAATCGTGACGAGCATCGAGTACAATCACAAGCCGGTGGAGACGGCGCGCAAGGGCCAGGAGGTATGCATAAAAATCGAGCCGATACCCGGCGAGGCGCCCAAGATGTTCGGCCGGCACTTCGACGAGAAGGACATGCTCGTCAGCAAGGTAAGCTGTGCTGCAACAGTTGCACAATGCGCTGCACACTTTTTTCAATTCTCCCATTCGTTAACCCTCGCGACCGCTTGGAAAGTTGAGAAAAGAGAGTTGAGAAATTTAGATCGAGGGACTCGAGTACTTTCGAGTTTCGTTTCATTTGCATTATGGTTCATTTCCTTAAATCCAATCGTCCCAAAGAATTCCCAGCTGCAAACGTTGCGCGAACGTTTTTCCGCGAAGGAAAAAAAACAGTCGTATTTCCCGCGTCGACAGCTTCTCGCGACGGAATAATTACTCCGGCGATAAACAAGCCCCTCCGCCGCTCTCGGCGTGTCGGTTCGCGCGGAGGAGCGTCCCTCCCGTCGCCGCGGCACGGAATTCGCGCGCGAATCAATGGATCGGCTGGATATCGTCAACGATCGTTTTTTCCCGCGCGCGCGCGCGCTCCTCCTCTCCGCTCGTAGCTCTCGGGCTTTTACGTACATACGCGCGCGCGCGCGCGCGACCTTGGTAGTGCGCCGTCGCCGCTATACATTATATACACGTAATGCGCGCTCGGCCATTCAAGCCGCCGCGAGTGATTCGTCAATGGAGCCGAGCGCGTGCACGAGCCTCCTCCTGGCCTTTTTTAGTTTCTTTTTTTTTTGTTTCCTTTTGCGAGTGCGCGCTGTTGCTTTTTTTCTTTTTTTGCCCGTTGCCGCGCGAAAGAGAGCTCGGCGAAAAAAAAAGGCATTTTGATTGATGAACGAGCCGCGGGATTTCGAGGAATTCGAGTTTCGTTGTATATATATTCGCCTATAGTGTTTTAAATCAGCTGTTCGCTGCTGCCTCGATTTCGGAGCGGAGTATTTTAAGAACCGACGACTCGCATGCTCGGGCGGCGCGGTACTATCAGTCGACGACTGTAAACAGTCGCGAGCCGGAGAGTATTTTAATTCCGCGGATTTGCATCCGAATGAACGTAACGCGCACTCGGAGCTCCTACAAACTATTCCGATACCCGACGAAGAAACTTTAATCGGCCGATTCGGTACAAGCTTGTATATTCGGACGTTCGCGAGAGCATCCGTAATTAGAATCGGGAGGAAGAAATTAAGAGGATTCGCATCAAAAAAAGAAAAAAAAGCCTGCCGGTGGATTTTTTTTCATTCCCTAACGGTAGCCGCTCCTCTCCGCGTTTTCCGCGCGCGCAGCACACGTCCACCATAAAGCTCGTCGCTCGGAACCTCTATGCGGCTATTCGTCTTATTCTTCGTCATTTCGTGCTTTCGTTCTGCTCCTTTTTCGATCGGCTCCGCAGGCCAGCATCCTTCCTCCTCTTTTTCCTCGCGTCGCTTTTATTGGGCTCTCTCTCTCTCTCGCTCTCGTTCCTTTTTGGTTCCGTCTCTCGCTCCCCGGTCTCGCGGAACACCTGCGTAAATGAGCAAGTGCCAGGGATATGCGCGCGCGAACCGGTTTTTTGTCCCCCTCCCTCCTCCTCCTCCGGAGAGAGAGAGAGAGAGAGAGAGAGAGAGCGGAGGAGGAGGCACGAAAAACTTGCTGACGAAGATCCGCCGGAGAAGCCGCGAGGCGCTTGTTTTTCGCGATTACCGCGTCCGCGTCGTTATACGCGGTGTGCCTGCCGCGAGCGCACCGCGAGAGCCGCTCGCGGCTAATTTTCCCATTCGCCCGTTTTCCAACTGCCGCGCGCGTCCTCTTTTATCCCGGCGGGTTATGCCGATGCCGATATCCGCGCGTTCGCTGCAACGCGTCGGGGAGTTTCGAGAGTTCCCTCGACGGCTCGTCGTTTTATCGGCTGCGTAAATAACCCGCTGATCGTCCGGAGTTCTTATATTACGATTTTTATGCGAGTCGTTGGCGCGTCTCAAACTCTTATTTACAGGCGGTGTAAACGTTGACTTTTGGGTTAAAAAAACTTTGGTTCACTGTCATTCGAGAATAGGAGAGGAGTCGGACTTCGTTTTTCCCTATTGATCTCTTTGTTTCTTCAAACATTTTTTAAACTCTTATCCGATTAATTAGCGTTATAATCGTTGAAATTTTGAAGAATCTTACTTTTCATACAGAGAATCAATTATTTTTAACTACGGAAATGAATGTTCTAGAGGGGTTCATTAACGAAACGAATTATGCCTTACTACTCGGAATGACGATCATTGGTAGTCATTAAAAATTCCTAGACTCTCAACGGTCGCTCGTTGTGAATCATTCACTTAAAATGTATCATTTGACACATTCTTTTACGAAATCTCACATATTTTTTCCACAAATTAAACTGTTACCGACGACGCGACGAGTGGAAATATTTCGCGACGAGTAACCAAAGAGTTGGGTCACTTTTTTCTCGGCGGCCACACGTAGAACAGTTAATATTTCACGCGAGAACGGGTAACTTTGTCGCGCGGTGCCCTCCAAAATCCAGGAAAACAAAAACAAAATTCTAATTCCAAATCACGAACGAGTACCGCTTTGTAAGCGCACAAGAGAGAACAACGGTTTCGACGCAATAAAAATCGATAATCGACGGGGTTGTAACGTTCTCACGGATCAAAGCGGATTACACCCACCCAGTCTCTAATGGTTACTCGCCTGAATTCATAATTGTGCGCGGTGAAAATTAAGATTTCGATCACGTAACAGTTTAAACGAGTCTATACCCAGAATCGTTAAAATATTCTTTCGTCTTTCTGTTTTTCAAAATTTAACAAATTTAATAAGTCTCGCCTGTTTTCTTAACGAATTTCTATCGATCGATTAAAAAATCGGTTTATAATCCACATTCAACGACAATTTAAATACACAGGCAATGACAATTTAAATACACTCGAACCAAAATCAAGGCCAAAACTCGACGAAAATTCCACTCTCACTCTTTACCCCCAACAGTACACATCGACCAGTTCGTCCTCGGCTTCCGTTAACGGCCGAATCGGCGGCCCGGCAATCTAACGGTCCCTCTCCCGCCTCGATCGTCATCCGCGCCACGTATTCCTCGCGCCGATAACGGAAGCGTTCGATCGTGCCCCGGCTTCGAAACTCTATCGCCGCGCGCGTCCTCGCCAGGCTTTTCTCTCCCGCGGGATTCGGCGTTTTTCCCCCCGCCGTCGAAATCCGTGAGGCGCCTCTGCAAGCGACGTAACTGTTCCTCGCCGCGAAAGCGAAGAGATCGCCGCGTCGAATCCGAGCTATATAACGACATAAAAGCGCCGTGGCGTTGGTATGATCAAAGCCGAAAAGAAAAAAGTAAAAAGGGGACTGCTCTCCTTTCAGAGGCCAACGGCTCCCGAGATGCATCGGCCGACCTTTCGTGCCTGTACATATAATTAGGCGACCTTTGCTTAGGCTAACGAGGTGTGTCGGGAGTGTGTGTGTGTGTGTGCGTCGCGCGCGCACGCGCCCATTCATCCGTTCCCTCGTACGCCTCATCGACGCCGCGGCTGCCGCTGCTCCACCCTCTTCCTCCGGCTTTATTGTTCTTTCCTGCTTTTGAATTTTAAGATTAATTTCATTTATAGAAACCGGCCGAGGGGCCCGGTCATTACCGGCTCGTTTCGTTCGGACAGGGATTTGGAATCATTCGGGAGACTCTTGGAATCTTACGTGCTTTAATTGACGAGATTGCTGCCTGGAACTGACTGGTTTTTTTTTCTTTTTTTTTATCTTTTGTAATTTTACACCGGGCTGATCGCTTAGTTAAGCGCAAATCCTAATTGTTCGAACGTGTCTGGGCGTGTTTACTTTAGAGCTGTGTGCTTCGATTATTTTTACGATCCTCTTCCCAAAATTGGCTCGTCTCAAAAGCGGAGTATCTAAGAATTTCAGGTCCGAAGGAAGTAATTAAGTTTCCAGGATGAAATTAACTTTTTTACGACTTTCTCGACTGTGGGATTCTCGATATTAGGTAAATAAGATTTCGAGAAAAGACGCCTCGAGAGAGAGAGAGAGAGAGAGAGAGAGAGAGAGAGAGAGAGGCGAGCATTTTTCTTACTGCATATAAATTAGAGTTTTAATCTTGAAAATACCAACAAATCATAAATTCCGAAGCGCAATGAAACCGCGCCCACGTTTCCTATACCAACGCAGAATCAAATAAATAACTTAATGGCTTTTTAATAAATGTATATTCATTATATTTCGCGGCTCAATTTTGCTTAATTAGACCGTTCATTCCAAGTGAATACGGGAGTAAATTAAAGTCAAATTTAATTGATACTCATTGCCGACTTATTATTACGTAACGACCTGAGCGGCGCTCGATAACCTTTTAAATCCACTCGAGCGAGAGCCAGATTCGCGTTGAAAATTATAATTCACGTCACACCGAACGATTCATGATTTCCTGTAGTTACAACGGATCCTTTCGCGGGTCGATCTGCTTCTTTTTTTTTTTTTTCTTTTTCATTAAAAAAAAGTGTCACGATTCACGTGTATCTTGTGCAATCGGCTCGTATCGTATTTATTCGGCGCTTATTCGCTCGTTCCATTGAGCAAGCCTGCCTTTCGGCGCCGTTTGCTTTTTCGCATTCGAAGCACGACGGAGTCCACTTCCAATCCTCGCGTTTTCATCGATTCGTTAGCCGCGAGTCGAGATCGGACGTAAATTCACGCGCTATTTCTTCGCCGATTTTATGGTTTTATTCAAGATGCAACCGTAAAATCTGCCGCTTTCCGTGCAACCATTACA
Organism: Ormyrus pomaceus; assembly: GCA_900474385.1. NCBI lineage: Eukaryota > Metazoa > Arthropoda > Insecta > Hymenoptera > Ormyridae > Ormyrus > Ormyrus pomaceus. The sequence goes on along the minus strand of UCOM01003110.1, from coordinate 6,997 downwards.
ATACCACTTGCGTGCCTTGGCAAAAGCAACGGTAAGCAGGGATCATCGGACACCGATCCAAAACAAATCGCTACTCCCGTCCCGCGGCGCTCGCTCGAAAGTTGGGACAAAAAAAAAAAAAACCATCGAAGCAGCCGAGGCGAGACTCGATTTTCGAGTCTAGTTACCCGCGGCGAGAGGCCGCCGCGCGTTCCGGCCGCGCGAGCGCGTGACAAAAGTTGGAAATAAAATTTCCGAGCGCGCAATCTCACGCGCGCGCGCCGCGCTCTGCGACTTTGCATTCGAGACCGCGACTCGGCCTCGAAATACGATTCCGATACGATATAATACGCCGAGAGTGCCGCAATGTACGATCGAGTGACCGGGAGCCGCGCATGCGCCCTCCCCTCCTCTCCTCCCCGCCACGGCCCCGCGAGCGTACCTTTTGCCAGAGAGAAAGAGAGAGAGAAACAATATTAAAGCCGATCCCGTAAAACGAGAAAGAGAGAAAGAAGAAACGCCCGAGAGGCAGACGTCCACAGGCCCGGGAGGAGAAATCGAGTAAGACTGGGAAAAAGCGCGGACGCGGAAAACGAGACAGGCAGATTAACGCGCCTGCAATTCGTAACCGAGGATTTCGGTGAGGCCAACGTTTCGTAGCGGCACTTTTCATCGAGGATCGTCGTCGAGGTCCGTCCGATTTGTTCTCGGGATCTTTTCATTAGAACCGCGTCTCGTTTCTTCGCCCAGCGTCTAAATTGCCAAGCGCACCGAGCGATCAGCTGCGTCGGGAGAAGCTAAAACAGAAAAAAAAAAGCAGCGCTCTCGGACATTGCGCAACCTCAAAACGCTATATATCCAGCCCGGTCGACGGGCTGCAGGAAAAAAAGCACCTTTGGAACTCGGAGCGGAGAGGAAGGGATCGCCCATTCATCGACTTGCACGTCGAAACGTGACCGCAGGCAAACTATCGGCTTACCGGCGCTCCGATGTCGTGATTCTCGCACTGGCAAAAGAGAGAGAGAGAGAGAGAGAGAGAGAGGGAGCACGTCAATAGCCGGACTTACGTGCCCGCTTAAAATCTCTCGGACTTTAATTTCGCGCCACGGCCTTTGCAGTGGCCCGAAGCTCGTGACTCCGAAGAATCCGAGGAGCCTCTCCCCCGTGTCTCTTTTCAACCGGGGGCCCAGACGCATTCAGCGGCCCGCTTTCTTTTTTGCCCGGCTCGAGGAAGCTTTAACCTATATAAAACTGACCGCCGCCGCGCCGGGAGGGGACGGAAAACTCGATTTTTTTAGCCGAGCCATTTCGCGCTAATAATCTCTCGAACTAGAGCCGTTAAGAAGATTTACGGAGCCGAGGAGTCTGTTATTGGTTCCGAAGCGCAGTCCCGGGGGTTTTGTTAACACGGCATATTCCGTACAGGAGAAGACCCCCCCATTTGTCACGAGTCGACGACTCCTCGAGCGAGCAATTATCAAACATTCTACCTCCGAAACAAATTCAACCGAACCACACACCTCGTTCTCCCCTCGTGATCCCGCAGCCATCGAGTATAAAAAGCGCGCGTCGAGCTTAGGCCTAAATATAATCATGAGAAATCGGTCGAACGTTTTCCCGCGGCTCCCTCGTCGTCCGACTCGGCGCGTATACCCCGGCGACGATAACCCGCGAAGAGAGATCAAAGCGACGTGAGAGAGAGAGAAAACTCGCGGGAGCCCCGATAAAAAGCGGGGCCTCGATCCCCTCAAGATGTGAAACACGTGTGCTCGGCATGCACGACGCGCAACCGGGCGCCTCGCTTTTTTTTCTTTTTTTTTTTGCCGCCGCGATCCCACCGGGGAACTCCTCGCGTCGCTTCCCCAAGAAGCCCCGAGAGGGGAGCGCTTACTAATTTTCTCGCGTCGCCGCGACCGGGCCGACCTGGAAAATGACCCGGCTCGCAAGCCGGACCGATTTCGTGGGCGCCGCGGTAATGGGAGAATCGTTTCGCTCTTGGGAAAAGCAGAAAAAAGCTCTGTGTTCTTTTTTTTTTTGCTTTTGCCTTTTGGTGCACCGAAATGCTGTATACGAATGAATGACTGTCCGCGGGGTGAATCATCGAGCTTTTAAAGCCCCGGCTCGACGGCGGTATTAAACTTTTTTACCACCAGTGATCATAATTTACAGCCAGAAAATCTCGGTTTAAAGCTCGCCGTAAATCGCCATCAAGCGTCGCCATAAAAGCTCAGTGCGCGAATAAGCGAGCGAGCGGCGTGACATTCGTCGGCAAATCCCTCGTCGTATACGATCTCGATCGGCGCTTGCGTAATTTTCGACGCCTCGGGATCGAAGCTCCCTTCTTTCCGTCGAGAAAGCGCCAGGCAGGCCACAGATGGCGGGCCGCCTCTCTCCCGGGAGGGAAAAAACCGTGACGTCGCCGCCGCCGCCGAATCCCTCGCGCTCAGCGGCCAGGTCCTCGTTTTATTTTGATTCATTCGTCGACGCCCCCGCGAAAGCAGCCCCCACGGCGAGCTTTTACGACTCGAGGCGCGGACCGGAATCGGAAACGCACGATTATTGTGTGTGTGTGCGGCTTCCCTCGGAGGCTGGAACTTTTCCTTTGGAGGCCCACGCGGTGTGTGCCGGCTATTATCGAGGGAACGTCGTCTTTTTCGCCACGGTTTATCGATTCATTTTTCCGGATAAGTGCCTTCGGCGAGGTTGTACTTTTTGACCGAGACCTTAATAGAAAGCTTCTCTTCTCTTTTTTACGACGAGAGATCGTCGTTCGATGAGTGGACGTTCCTTTCGATAAATATATCTGTAATCTGTATCGTCGTAAAAGAAAATTGAACTTTTTTAATAACCCTTTTTCCGACCTACATACCATTTTATATTTACGGCAAACCGTCGGCCGTCACTTCCCCTTCTGTCACTTACGTCCAACGTCACTTGAAAAGTGTCGGCGATATCGTTCTCCGGGTGCGAAACTGGTTCGATCGGGGCACTCTTTTTCTCGAACTTTGATCGAGGCTCGCGCGCGCTATCGGCCGCTAAAACTCCCCCGATTGGGTGGGCGTCCGCGAGACAGGAATATTGGAGCCGAGCAGGACCGAGGCGCGACGTGCGTGCTTTTCGAGCGCGAACTTAACGAACCCCTTTTAACGCTCCGCGGCCGCTGGACGGATGAATGATTTGCCGTTCCGATATGGAATTAGCTGGTCGCTTGGGATATCGACGGAGTCGGGAAATTGCGCCGCTTTAAAAATAGAGCTCGGAAAATGTATTTTCGCCTCGGCATACGGTAAAATTCGCTTCATGTTCATTCATGCGACTTCGATTTCAGTCGCGATAAAAATGCGCCATTTAAAGTACATATTCACTCCTGGCGGAAAGTCGGAGCAGATCGATTCGCCGATTGTCCAGATCGGAGAGTCTCCATTTCCTGCTGCTCGGCGCCGTACAAATAAACTTTAGAAAAATGTCTCCCGGGTCCGGGCGACTTTTTCCGCTGAATTATTGGCATCGGCAGGCTAAATATTCATCGCTCGGCGCCGATTTCCGCCCGGGAATGCAAAGCGAAGTGGGAAAGCCGCGGCGCGAAAAAAAGCTGCAGACGCATCCGAGGCTAATCAATCCTCAATAAAATGCATCGAGGAGAGAAGCAGAGACCCGATTGACATTTCCTTCTATCCCGGATCATTATATACATTCTCTTTCTCTCTCCCTCTGTCTCTACGAGAAAAGCCATTTCCACCGTGATTTATAGAATAGCCAGACTCTTCCTGTACGTATATATATATATATTTGTATACATATATCTATAACTGCACGGCAATTAGCTTAAATAAATCTTGCTCCGAGCGCTGCTCGTTCCGACTCTTCCTCTCTCGAACGATCTGTCCGTTCCTCCTCGTTATGCAGATTGAAGTGTCTATAAAATTGGTATTTAAAAGTGTCCTTCGTCGTAGTATTTTTCTGTTTTACGGCCGTCTATTTTCAAAGAAGGAAATTGAATTAAATCCTTGAATCCCGAAAAGAATAGAACCAAAGAAATCACTCTGGTATAAAAACAATGCTTTTTACAGTTGTTCTAAAACCCGTCATTAACCAGTGAGACTTGCGCCCACTCCGAAACCTTGACAATCTCCCTCAAAGCAGCATTTCCCCATTGAAGAAACTTCCCCCGAGGATAACAGTCGCGCGAGACTCCATTAATTTCGCACTCAAGCCGCTCATTGATCTACAGCGGCGCAAGCTCCGAAAGCTCGGCAAAGAGAGGAAAAAGAAAAGGCGTCGGATCGATTCCCCGCGGCGAGCGCTCGGATATTCACTCTCGGGGAGCGGCGGCGGCGGCGGCGGCGGAGGAGGAGGGAAGTGGGAGAGGGAGGGAGCGGCTGCGAGTCAACGGCGTTCATTGAGCGCTTCTCGGAGAATCGGCTGAATGAAACCAGGGCATCCAGGGGCTGCTGCGCTTCCCCATTCAAGCTGCGGGTCGACGCCCGCAGCTTCCGTCCGTCCTCTATAACTTCCACTTCCTTCACCCCCTTCGGCGCGCGCTGCAAATTGCGGAGCTGAGCCGCCGATGCTGCTGCTGCTGCTGCTGCAGCTTTTCAGTCGACCGGTTTCAAAGTTCGAGCTGGAAAGTTAAATGGTATATAGTTTTTGTCAATGAATTGTTCGCTCGGTTTTTTGCGTCTTGTTAGCGGTAAAGTGGGGATACTCGCTGTGGAAGCGATTTTCATATTTTTTTGAATTATAAGCTTAATGCAATAGTAAACTCACGGAACGATCGGCGAGATAAGATTAATTTATCAGAGTTTCCTCTCGCGCAATCAGTAGTCTTGCAACACTGATTACGATGCCGCGATACGAATGTTTATCGATACGATACTTATATCGAAGAATACATCAAATGGATTGAACGAAACTGTAATTATGTCAAGGAGACTGATAAATTCGCGAACATCATGTATAATGCTCCTTAATGTATATTGATTTATATTGATTTTTTACGAAAATTATGGGTTTATTTAATCTGATTTCCTGTGAATTTAGGAACTGTCGTAATTAAAATCAACTTTTGTCAGAACAGAATTAAATTTTTTTCCCTCGACTTTATTCTGCAGTATATAAAAATCTAGGCATTCCTCTTTACAAATTCACAACTCCATTCCCCCGAGGACTCCAAAACTAACCCAATCTCCCTTAAAAAATCCCTCTATTCCCAAGCTACCCTCAATCATATAAACCAGCCTAAAAATCGCCACCTATCCGCTCCGATCCTATAAGGGTAGAAAAAAAAATCCAATAAGAGCCAGCCGTCGTTCACCCTCCTCCCACGTGGCAATAACACTCTGACGTCATCGCCGCCCTCCCGAAATCTCGTTCGTCTCCCCCCCCCCCGAAAAGGTGGGGGAGGCTGGCCGAACGGGGTCAGCGGGTCAGCCCTCCATTGACGTGCGCGTTGCCAAGGGATACGACCCAGTGGCCCGAGGTGAAACACCTCGAAGCGGGTCGAGGAAAACGCCCCCCTTCCCCCTGAGGAGATGAGCGAGGCTGCCGCTCCTGCTGCACGTGCCTGGATTTTCTCGACCCGGGAAGGAAGGGATATTAGTCGCGCGAACGTCCGAGTCGATTAGCTGCCGCCGAAGGACCTGACTGCGAGATTCTTCCGACTGATTTCGGGGGGAATGATATTATATGATAATATTTCGCTTTTTTCACCTATTTATATCTATTTATATGCGGTTTTACTTTGTTCCCTAAACTTTGAAGGAAACCCAACTAATACTCCTGCAAATCGATTCGACTTTGCGAATTTTTACAACTTCACTTCGAGAGTCCTTTCGAACTCATTCACTCGGCCGTCCGGCCGGCAAACAATCGTAATTCGAAACTTTCCCTAGCACACAAAATCCATCCGTATTTCCCTCCTCCGCCCGAGGGAGAAAAGAAAAGCTGCAACGCCGGAGCTCGAGAGCCGTCCGAGTTTGCTGAATGGGCCGAGCCGCCTCATTCACGAGAGCGGCGATTCAAGGATCGGCTTCGAACTCTCTCTCTCTCTCTCTCTCTCTCTCTCTCTGCAGCCGCGCGCGCCGCCGTTTTTCTTTGGCTTCCGTCCCGCGGGGATATTGGAGGTTGCTCGAAATTGCAACGCGGGGGATATCGCGGCACATCTCTCTCCTCAAGGCGACTTCTCTCCCTCGCAGTCAAACACGCGTCTTCTCGCGCTCTCCGCTGCTAAGGCCAACTTTCATTCAATAATATTCGCGTGGGTTTTCCAACCGAAAATTCCCGATCGCCCCGACTCCCCGAGCTTAATTCTAAAATCCCGGAGTTATATATTTCCGACGATCTCCGCGAAAGGCGAAAGCCAGGCGGACACCCGACGGGGGAGGGGGGAGAAAAATAGCCTCTCCCCGCGTCCTTGCGTAGGAGTCGGGAATGACAAATTCCTTGGATACACTCCTACGCTCCTCGACGAGATATCGACTTGATATATATCGTTCGCCGCGCATTCCTCCGCATTCACTAATTAGCTCTCGGCTGACAGCAGCAGCAGCTCCTCGCGCCGCTCGGGTTTATAACGCACAATCAGCCGCGACGGGTCGGCAACGCGATCCGAATTCGGTAATGGCACTTGTTACGCTAGAAAGTTACATGCGCACAGGCAGCCAAGTCGGCCGTGCAGCTGAACGAGAGCGCGAAGTAAAAAAAAATCGGCCTCGGCGCGCGTAACGACCCGTTCGCGCGGGGTTGCACAATTGAGAACCACTGCCTGCCGCGTGCAGCGCGCCCGGCACGGAGCGAAAGTCAGCGCCGCGCGGGCACAATGGAGAGAGAGGAGAGAGAAACAGATACGGGGTGGCTCCAGCGAGCGCGCGGAGAGCGATAGAGTTTCCGCGAAGGCCGGAAGCGGCGCTCAGGTGGTCTGGCCGGATGCGCATCTTCCTTTTCCGCGCGAGCCCGAGCATATTAACGCCCCGCCGCTCGAGAGGCGCAGGGGGGGGGGGGGGGTGCAGATATATACGCC
>UCOM01003109.1:0-20252 GCA_900474385.1 Ormyrus pomaceus | reverse complement strand
TATTAACCTTAAGTATGTTAATTTAAACATGTAATTAATAATAAAAATTAATAAATAATCAAAAATACTTTACTTTACTATTGACTTACGACAATACAACCTACCTAACCTCAACTTCCAAAAATCCCAAGGACAATGCCTATTGTCACCTATCTGTTCGGTAAAATTTACGTTCTATTGAGTAAATTTGATGTATACTACCGTATAAAATTACGGAACAGATCGGTAAAAATTGTGATCCTTTCAGTAAAAGCAACTGACTGAAAAAAATTATGGAACGTTCAGTAAAATTTACTTGAGCGTATAATAATGGTTTCGTGTCGTTCAGATAGTAATTCATGGATGGCACGTAATTATTTATCGAGAAAAGCGTAAATTCTTACGCCTAGGTCAACCGTCCCACGTTTACGGGTGCCGTACTCGTATTTTTTATTGAAAAATTCTATCCGTGAACGTATACTTCTTTTAAGCAATTAAAAAAATTGTTGATTTTTTAGAGAAAATATATCGAAAACTCATTAAACATAATTATTTTAGTTACAAATAACTTTACGTTGTAAATAAATTAGAATAAAATATATATCTATTTTTAGATAATGATATTGCATTTAAAATATAAACTTAAAAAATAGAAAAATTGACTTCTTAATCTTAAGCTGCATTTATTTGTACGAGCTATATCAATTTAGTGAAATTTCTTAATTATCGAAACAATAAAGTTATATTAGTTTACTCAAACATAAAGTGACATTTTTGTTAAATACCCAGGAATGAGAAAATAGGTAATACACAATATGAAATAGTTTTATTATTATTATTAGACTAGGTTTATTTGTATTTCAAGTGTACAATGCGTAGTAATATCGTTAGTGTTAATGAACGCAGCATATCTTTGACGTAAACTGAAAAAGAATGCCAAAACGTACTCTCCGTCTGGTGAAAAAAAAAAAAATCATAAATTTTCCTTTTCGGCGGGTCAATCGACGAAAGAAGTACATTATTGCAGTTCGCAACAAGGCTCGCATCTAAAGATACACTGCATTATTTCCAAGAAGATATGTTTTGACAGATGTGCCGGCGCGCAAATCGACAAAGGACCGAGAGAAACGCCTCTCTCTTGCGTGCGTTTGTGTGTGTGTGTGTGTGTATGTCTGTGTGTGTGTGTGTGTGTGTGTGTGTGAGAGAAAGATGGGCGCGTGTACGTGTGTTATTATTATATATGCGTATATATGCCTGCCCGTTAAGACATTAATAGTAACATGAGGAGACGGCGAAGCCAGCGCACACACGTGTCTCGTGTAGTACCGACTAGAAGCTCAGAGAAACCGTTTTCATTTGCTTTTCTATCTCGGTTCCTCTAGTGTTTTTTTAGCAAAAAATCCGTCGTTCCAGCCGGATAAATACATATATAACTATGTATATTTTTTTAAGTTTTCTCTTTGATTATGAAAAATAAACTTCTTAAATAGCATTAGAATAATGGAACACTTAAAATGTAAGACAGCAGATTAAACACAAACAAATAAATTTATTTTTTCAAATCAATTACAATAATCATGGTTATCATACACATGGCTGTGTGTATCGATAGTCAGTTTTCCATCAATTTAATTGACATCGATAATAGTAATATATAAAGATAAAATATAATAATTATATATGATTCTTCCGTAGGTATTGGCAAATGCCCTCGTTTAATCTCTATCGCCTTTTTCTTAACCAGAATAACTCTTGGCTTTCTAAGTAATCGCTAATCGGTTAAAACGGTAGTATTGTCTGATTTTTGAACTACGCCGACGAATCCGACGCATTGCACAGTAGTAAAGACAGTTTTGTCGCTTTTATCCACAGTTTAAATATATACGTATTAGCGTGAGCGACAAAGTTACTTCTTTCTTCGTCTTTTCTGCCCGCATTTTTGTTTGGTACCGATTACTTTTTTTCTTGCATGCATCCTTTTATTACTTGAGTTATTAGGTGGTGATGAAAAATTTCTTTGCAAATACTAATTAAAAATTTTGGGGATCAAAATTTTAATTAATATTCAGTTGTAAAGTATGACGAGGAATTGATTATAAATAACCTTTCTAGATAACTACCGTAGAGGATCAAATGTAAAATTTAACAATAACATCTGTTAAGAATCTAAAATTTAACAATAAATTATTATAATCTATAAAAACTAATTAAAAGTTGAACATAATTATATCTAAATAATTGAATATTATTTAAAGACTAAAACTAAAGACTAAAAGACTAATGAATCAAGGACATACAATATTTAGTTATTAGTAATATAAAAATAGAATATAAATGAGAATGATTCTGATATTCTCCTCTAATAACTCAAATAACCACATAATTTATCATCGATTTCTGTTTCAAAATCGACTAAAATATGTCTCTAATTGATTTGACATTTTAAAGCTCAATTCAACATCTCCCAAGCAAAAGACACATCGCAAAGAAAAGCAATAACGCCGCGATACAATTGCAGAAAAAGTCCCGAATAAAGTTTATTTTACCGAATGTATTATTTTCGAGCTTTGCAGGCTACAATTACATTGGCTTATCTCGAAATACAATTTTATTATCCTCGTTATAATAAATTATGCGCACTGCTTTTTTGTCGAACGTCTGACATTATTATAGAGGTATAAATAATTGTTTTACAAAAATACGAATTTGGAAAGGCAAACATTCGTCAATAAAAACGCGTCGACCGCATAATAAATCATTTAGTTTAGCGTGATGGCTTCTTCTCCCCTTGAAATTTTTATCAAAAAGACTTTGTAAGTATTCTCAAAATCAAGTAAAAATCTCTCGCAGCGGAAATACAAGTAGAACTCAGACCAAAGCTATATATTCATATCTCCATGCTTTTCATCGATAGATTATTATTATTAGTAATTAATATTAATTATTTTTAATTATTGTTAATGCTTAAGAGTTGCATCGATGGCGTGCAGCTCGGAGCTTCCTTTTCTCGAAGAATTATGCATTATTATGTAGATATAGAAATTTTTGGTCGACGGAATACGTTCGCTCTCGATCCGTTTACCATTTGATTTTGATTATTCCTTCTCTCTCGATTAATCCATTCTCTATTTAGTCAGGCGACTCTAGTGCATTTATTACATTTAGCAAAGCTGCCAACGATTTCACCTTACAGGCATTCTCAAACAAACAATCATTCGCAGTGGAGGAGTAAGATTTTCAAAAAATCTACTTCTAATGGTAAATAAACGTACTGCAAAACGACAAACTAATTGGATCGCCTGCAAGGTTAAATCGGCATCTTTTCGATCGTTAGACTGCGCATAATTAGAGTGCCGCTTAGAAAAGCGCGAAAAAGTGCAATTTTTATGCGATTACGTGGCTGCTTTCTCTGTATACATGTATATCGAGATACTCTAAAACGTTATCATACACTAGTTACAGGTTAGCTTACAACTCGATGGACACTGGGTGTCCTTTACCTCTTCATTTTTCATTTTATCGTTTTTGGTAGATGCAAAGTTTCATTCATTATAGCCTACATGATTGAGATACGCCTCGCTCGCGGCGGCCGCATTTATTCTATTATTCGTAAGGAGAAACTGTAGCAGTTCTCTCTCTCTCTCTCTCTCTCTCTCTCGCGTGTAAGAAAAAGTGGTAAAAGGAGTCCTCGCAAGGCGGACGAATTACAAAAGAATACGATATATAAGACTCGCTGAGAATAGCAGGAAGACTGTTTTTTTTTTGTTTCGGTATTTACAAGGCTACGCCGTCGATGAGAGAACGCGAGCTTTCGAAAAATCTTTGGATAGGAAGAGGCAGGCGCAGCTACTGCTCGTAGGCCGCGCGGCGCTGCTGGTGCCGGGTGGCGCAGTTTCCGATGCCGCCGATGGGGGCGAAGGCCGCCAGGATGCGCTCGACCAGGCGACGCGGCCGCCTCGGGGGCGGCGGCTGCTGCCGCTGCTGCAGCTGCTGGAGCTGCTGGAGGTGCTGGAGCTGCTGGAGCTGCTGGAGCTGCTGGAAGTGCAGCCCCAGGGCCGTTCCCTAGGAGCGCCGGATCCGCTCCAGGTCGCGGCTCTTTAGCCGGCCTCACAAGCGCTCCACGTAGTTGCCCGGGAAGGTGCCGAAATAGCCGGTGCGCTGCGACGAGCCGACGTACCAGCCGTCGTCGCACTTCTCCATCACGTAGACCGTGTCGCCCTCGTTCAGCTCCAGCTCGTCCTCGTTCTGCGGTCGGTAGTTGTACAGAGCTCGGTACCTGCAACAGCGCGATACCAGTATTTTCCTCTGCTCCTCTCATTGCTACTCTAAGCGAGCTTACGGAATCGGTTCGCTGTGGGTGTCGATGTGCAGAGTCTCGTTGACCGGGGCTACGTGCAGCTTGCTCCCTCCTTTTGGCTGCAAAACGCAAAGGACTCTCTCAGCTCTAGAAATGATGCTCTAATCAGTTCTTAAACTATGGCTTACCAGTGAGTTATAGTGGGGCTGTGTTGTGTTAATATTGACTGGTAACGAGGGCGTGTAGTGGTGGGCTCCCATGCTGAGTTTCCCGCCGGCCGATCCGTTCGATAAGAGGCTGTGAGCGGCGGGGGAAGCGACAGGTTTCCCTTGAACTGGTGTTTCTGAAATCAACATTTCCAGGTAAAGCTTGCAAGCTTGGATTTACGGTGCCGCGTTAAATGCCGTCTCGAACGATGCCTACCAGGCCTGTGACCAGGTTCACTCATGACTTCTACGTACGAAACTGGGAAAATTCCTTTCCGGCTTCCGATGCGACCCTCGTACCAGTTTTCATCGACTCTCCTGGTCAAATATACAAGTTCTCCTGCGAAGCAAATAATTATATTTAAAAGTCCATTTAAATTCCGAGTATATTCCGAGCATATTCAGATCGTCCTGATACCTTTCGCTAAAGATAATTCGAGATTTGTCTGGGCGATAAAGTTAAACTTTGCTCGGGCTTGGCCTTCGTGCGGTTTTTTCGGCAACGTCCTGATCTCATCGTAGGGGATGATCTGGGAAAAGGTAAGAATTATTAAAGTGCCGATGAGAGCGTAAAGAAAAGTAGGTTGAGGTACCTCGACGTAATTGAAGGGGAAGAGGCCAACCATGGCATTGTGCTCGCCCTCGTACCAGTTCTTGTCAACCTGCCGACGCACGAAAATGAGGTCGCCCCGACGGAAGGTCAGCTCGCGCGGCGATTGACCGACGAAATTGTAAAGCGCCCTGGCGACCAGCCGTGGCTCCGGCGTCTGCTCCTGCGAGTGGCTTCTGTAGCTCAGGTCGTCGACAAAGTCGTCGTAGCGGTTCAAGGGGATCGGAGACTTTTGCGACGGGCTAGAAAAGGCAAAGAGTTCAATCGTGCTTATGGGTACTCGGTCGGTCAATCTCGGCGAGGAGTGATCGAGTCTACTCGGATGGTATTGCAGGGCGGCGAGTTCTTACACAAAATTGTCGGTGTGTCGTCGGGAGTCGATGTCGTGGAGCTCCTGGAGGTACTTGCGCCTTCGCTCCTCCTGGTAGACACGGCGCATGTTCTCGGCGCTACGCCGAGCCAGCTCCTCCTCGCTCAGTGGCTCCTTCGCTTCTGCGCGCACCGGCGAGCGATAGTGAATCGTCACCTCGCCCTCCACATAGCGCCGGGGCGACTCTAAGCAACAACAATTCAACATTTTTCAACCTTTCCCATCGAGCCTTTATTCTCTTTCTTCTTCTACCCTAGGCAATTCTTAACCGAGTCGTCAAAACATTTCAATTAAAAAACTTCAACAGGATACAGCTCTCGTTCTAGAATAAGTCCCCATAAGTTTAAATCTAGACTGATTTTTTACACTTGCGTAGATTGCAATATAAATAATACCTATAATGTTTATTTTCAATAGCTTATCCGAAATCAATAGCCTTATATATTAAATGAATTTAAAATTTACGATTATTTTACGGATTAAAATCACTGCATGAATATAAAGTTAGTACAAGGGAAAAGTCTAATTAATTAAGATCGTCGTAAATTTAGAAAACAAGAAGCATAATAGTCTTCGTTAAGCAGGACGCGAAATCGCAATTCAACGATTACTTTCTTAGGGTATTGTTTTGCTTCCAGAGAGCAGAAGGCAAAGGCGGTCGATTATTTTTCCCGTTTATATCGCCTTGCTATTACGAATCTTAGAAATTTTTTTACAATTTTATTAATAAGATTAATATTTTTCTTGTCTACTATGAAAAGGCTACTTTAAAATAGTATCAAAGTGCTTTCTTAAGTACACTTTTATAGTGTTTCTAAGAGGATAAAGAAAAAAGGCGATTTATCCTACAGTTTTCAGAGGTAATCTAAAATTTTTTGTTTGATGAGATTTATGGGATTTTCTACAAAACTGACGGACTTGCCTTGCTTCTTTGCTCTAAGCTCTTAAATGTTTTGTGGGGATATTGCAAAGTAAAATACTGACTTGCAGTGAAATATTTACTTTTTTAGATCTCGATACTTGATTTCGTTTGTCATCAAAGGTTGAATTTTATACTTATTAAATCTTTTTAATGCTTGTGGCGTTCTATTGAAGTTATCACTACAAGTTTTACAGCTCTTTATTAGGCAAAACAACATTTAAATATAAATGACGAAAAAACTTAAAATTGTAAATTGTATTCCAGAGACTTAATTAAACAAGCATTGTAAGAGTGCTTACTGTAATTTTCTAAAAAGTTCACTATGCAAAACAGCGCGAATAAGGCGAGCGCAAGTAGAAATTTCATGAAGCTTTGCTAACGAAACATTCAAAAGGAAGTGCATCTAACGAAATATTACACTTTCCCCTAGTTTAGTTGGGGCCATTAACGAACCGTTAACTTGCACTTTTCGCTTTATATTTCCGCTGTGCTCATTATCCATTAATTTAAAAAGGCCACTTTTTCATGTTCTTGCTAGACTATCATTATTTGTTGATTTTGCAAATTTAATTATTTTGTAAATATAAACAGCCTTCAGTTCTCTTTCAAGTCAAATTTATTGGATCGTGTGAGTGCGATTGTATCAATTAGAAAATCTCTCACATCTACGCTTGAGTTTCTAGAAAGAAATTGCTTGGAAGAAAGCGATGAAAGAAATCTCCGTCCCATCGGTTTTGCAAAACAATAAAGCCGCAAACTAACCATTAATTGTTTGGCATTAGTTATTCAAATATAAAAAACTTGGAATCTTTTACATAAAATACGTAAGAAATTTATCGGCCAAGTTTTTAAACAGATTTTACATTTTATTTGAAAGTTCTGATATTCAATTTTTTCATTCCTTGCTTGAAGAAAAGAAGCAACGGAATAGATTTTTACGGAATAAATACGTATATGCAAGAAAAGCATTCCCATTAAGTACACTGAAAAAAAAAAAAATCTTGTTGAAACAACTGCATTTGCTGCTAATTATATTCAACAGAATTTTCGGTTAATTTGATAAAATTATCGGTTAGATCAATTTAGAAATTCTGTCAAATTAACCGACAAATCTATTGATTATATATTCAACAGAAAATGCGGCTACTTGAACCACCTTTTTTTCTCAGTTCATGATGCTAAAGTAACGATTTTAATTTGGAAAGTTAATTGTTCATTGAAAGTGTATTTAAATTGGAAGCCTTCGCAGTTAATTGCATGTAATGCCAAACTAATTTTCTAGTACCTATAAAATAACGTCACTGCAAAGCTTTCAAATCGATATAGGACCAGATGATCAATGCAATAAATTTACATTAGCTGTAATAAAATTGATTGCATCCTCAAAAAAGGTTTCGAAAACAATTTCGCCCGTTGAATACACAAAGTTTTTCAAGCGATTCCTTTGTGCACAAACGAAGTTCCTCTATTTAGTTTATATTTCGTTTACCAACGATTTTTGCATCGTTAACGATGGAGAATTGGATTTTAGAAAAAAAAAAAAAATAAATAAATAAATAAATAAATAAATAAATAAAACCGAGCGTTTGTTAAGAGCCCTTGGAACATTTCAGTTGCGTAGGCGCGTGATCTTTTAATTGATTGCAATTCGTGAATTTAGAGCGAGGGAATTTCGCACGTGTATTCGTTTATAGAGCCATTCGCTTAGGCAAACAAAGCACTGTCATGCCGGTGCAGTTCACTCGTTCGACTGCCGAACAGTTTAATTGCAGACCTTTATATATTACCTAGTATCGCTTAGAGCAATTATAAAACACTGCAATTCATGAGCAATCATTTTAAACGACTTAAACTATCTAAAATAGCGCTGTTTCAACCAGTGGTTGCAGTGAGATTGTCGATAATCTAATTTTCTTGCCGATCTTTTATTGTTGCTCGTCAAAGTGCAATTAAAAATTGATCTTTGTTTAAAACAGGTGAATCTTAAATATGAAAAAATTAGCTCGAGATATTCTACTTGATATTCGTCTTGATCGCTTAATTACATTAAAAAAGTCTATTCAATTCATAATTAAATTACAAATAAAGAGTTACCGCAAGGAAACGTTTAATTTAGTTTAAAAGCAAGAAGAGAAAGATAATTTGCTTAGCACTGCATTATTTAACTACATTTGAATATTCTATTAGATTTATAATTTGACGAGAGCTCTGAATGAGTAGAGTTCGTTCATGAAAATGCCTGATGGTTAAAAAGGAAATCAATAAATAAGATTTTTCAGTATCAAAAGAATATATTAGATAATAACGGTGGAAAAGTTGCATTCTGAACGAGTGACAAAAGGACTCGGCACAAAAGGATCCTGCTACTGTTATTCTTGAAAGTGAAAAGCTGTTATTCTCGTAGGTACAGGAAAAGTATGAAAAAAACGTCACGGACTACAAAATCCAGTTGATTCTCCATTGTTCCTCGGGCGGCTCGCGCGCGGGGATTTTATTAACGAAGTCACGTGAGCCGCGATGAAGATTCCGCGCGGGTGTTAGTTAGCGAGCGCGTCTGGCTGAGGGGAAAAAATTGGATCGCAGATAACTGACCCACATAGTCGCGCTGCTCATTTAAGTAGTTCAACTACCTTTCTAAGGTTTCCGATCGCGACTCTAAGCAAGTTCGTCTCTGTTGAAACCCGCCGACGTAATGATACGACTTGTGCATTTTATTCTCTGACAAAAACAGTCTGATCCTCCCTATATAGAATTCACCTTTATACTAGTAAAGAAATATTGAAGAAAATTTAATTAGCTAAAAAAAATTTAATAATATAAATGTGGATTATTGCGTTTCCGGTACGATGCGCTTTTGAGAGTGGCGACTTTCATTCATTTCATTCTCCTTAGAAGCCGGGATGAGTTTGACGGGGCGCTGAGTCACGCAATTGTTTCATAATAAATTATGCCGGCTAGTTGAAGCTCGCAAAAAAAGAGAGGAAAACGTGCCGGAGGCAGCCGCGACACGTGGTTAGCCGCAGACGGAAATTTATTGCGAGCCAGGAAATTGGATTTTTCGAGAGCACCTCGAGCGCGCGGGGATATTCCTCTCTAATTCGGCTATGCACCCTTTATTTAAAAAAAATACTCGATAGCCTCAGGGAAAGTAGCTGTTTTTAGGAGACTATATTCATCTAGCTCAGAGAGGAAAAGTGGAAAGGTTCGTCGACTGTGAGAATGGAGAGATATCCGAAATGGAGAATTACCGGATCTGCGCGAGCGATGATCAGCGTCGGCACTAAGGTCGGAACAGTAGCTGTAAACCTCCCTGGTCAGAGCCATGCCTTCGGCTTCGGTAGCGGGCAAGATCGCCTGCTCCCCCGCATCCGCACGGCACTGCACTGCGCCTCGAAGGCTGGGGTCAACAGTGCAGAGGCGAGGCACTTATTAATAGCAGAGTTATTCGCAGGACGGCCGCCGCGCGACCAGATCGACCAGACGGCGACGATGACACCGGACTGACTGAGCCGCTCGCGCTTAAAACCTAAACAAAAGCCCTCTCTCCGGCTACGTGTGCATGCGCTCTCACTGCACTGCCTACTTCGATCATCCTCCACTTATGCAACCAAACCTTTCATTCGCGTTCTTATTCAATTGGCGCACGTACGGTAAGCCTAAAAAATTTCCGGCCGCACAGTGACAGAATGTGCGGCTTTCAAAATTTTATTTCGATAAAGTGAATTAAAAATTAAAAAGCACGCTTGCGCTCAATAGGAGGGGACTACTGCGTCAAGCACAGAGCCAAGTGGATCACAAGCTTCACATGAGAATTAAATAAAAAAGACCCTCTCGAAGAAAGAAGGAGGCTCGAGGAATTAGGACGTGGCTTAGAGTAAGGCAATAGAGTTAAAGAAGAAAAGGATACTGACTGTACGGTATCGGGCCGTAGACCGAGGGGAGCGTAGTTCCGGCGTTGGCGGCGTTGGCGGCGTTCTTCGCCTCGACTTCCTGCAGCATTCGCTCCCTCGAGGCGGTGAGCGCGATGCCGACCAGCCGCGGCGACAGGAGCTTGCTGCCCGAGTCCTCGATCGTCGTCAGGTCGGAGCAGGACTTGTTGAAGGCACTCTGGCCCCTGCGCCGGATCATGCGCTCGATCCTCGTCTCGCGGCGGTGGCGCGGGGAGGCGGCCGAGGCGGACAGGCTGGAGGAGAGCTCGAGCAGGCTGCGGCTGCTCTTGAGCAGGCACTGCCGGCTCCCCTCGATCTCCGACTCGAGCGTGGAAAAGGCCCCCCCAGCGTCCTCCTCGTCCCGGTAGTTGTGCAGGAAGTCGCGCTCGAGCTCGTCGCAGCTGCCGTGCCGCCTCCTCGCGCTGGCCAGGTCGAGGGGGGCAGGCGGCCGCCTCCGCCTCGTAGCGGGAGAAGGGCTTTTCGAGTCGGCGTCCGAGGAGTCGGTCACGTGGACGTAGCTGGCAAAGTACTTGTTCTCGCTGTCCGGCCGGTCATTGCTCCTCCTGCGGCTCGCGGCGCTCGGCTCAGCGGCGCTCGGCTCAGCGGCGCTCGGCTCAGCGGCCGATTGCGATTTGACGGAGGGCCGATTGCTCGCGCTCCGCCACGTTCCCCCGAAGTAGGTGAGGGGCAGCGCGGGGGCTGCTTTTTCCTCGACCTTCCGCTGATCCAAGTCCAGCGAGTCGGGGGTGTTGCCAAAGTCCGCGCGCGACTTCCGGCCGTCCGTGCTGCTCCCAGCCGAGTGGTTGCTCTGGCTGGTCAGCGTCTCCGTGCTCCCGAAGCCCAGGCCGCTGCGCCGCGGCAGCTTCGCGGACAGCTCCCGCTGGCCGGCGGGCAGCTCGGCGAAGAATTTCCGGCGCAGGTAGCGGTTGTGCTCGAAGATCTCGTGCAGCCGTTCCCGGCTCGTCGTAAACTCCGGACTGTGCGGCACCACGTAGTCGTCTATCCTCCTGGGAATCTCGGCGGGATCGAGGAGATCGCTGCTCCGATCGAGCTTCCGATCGCCGCTCGCCTCCTTGAGCAGATGCTGGTCGTTGCACTCGTAATAATTCAAGCTCGAGCTGGCTCTCGGCTGCTCCTGGATCTCTCCGAAGTAGGTCCTCTCGAACTCGGTCCTGGGCTTCCAGTCGTAGCTGAGCCGCTCCTCGGAGCGACAGGCCTGCCTGTCCATGCCGCGGCTCTCGGGGCCTCCGCGCAGGTACACCAGGTCCGCCCGCTCGATCTCGGGCATCGAGCGCCGCTGGACCGCGTGCCGCTCGAACCTGGCCCGACTCGGCTCCGCGAGCTCACTGCCCGGCATCTTTCTCGGGCGAGCGCAGTCGACGCGCCCCTGCCGAGACCGCCTCGGCTAGCATCAAAGGAGCTCCTTAAATTAAAGCACTAGACCGAGCCGACTGCCGAGCAGGCACAAAAACTCTTGTTCATATCAGCGAAAAAGGCGCGCGTGGGCGTGCTAAGCCGTGCGATAGTCGAAGCGGCACTGGCTCGGAGAAGGCTCGCGGGCCTCCTTGCCTCGGCGGCGGCGACGGCGGCGGCGACGGCGGCGGCGGCGAGGGGCCGCACGCACACACTCAGAGACAATGGCCCCTCTCCGACGCCAGCCGCTGCTTTGGAGAACATTTCGTGTCCTGCCAGCCCGCTCTTTTCTTTGACCTTCGCTGCAATCGAGATGCTTTATCGCTGGCAAAACATATTACCGAGCTAAACACTTTTTGACGAGAGTTTTCGAAACGCCAGTTCCGTTCAATTTGCCACGGTGAACAAAGTTGCGGCCTTTAAGGGCGTCGTTAAGCGACAATTTCTTCTCTAACTCGTAAACGAAGATTTTCAATCGTTAATCTAAGCGAGCGAAATCGCGGAGAGGTTGACTTTCATCAGTGCCCTACGTAGCCGCCTAGGCTCCCTCTTTGTTTCTGGGCTCGGGCTGGCGGCGGTTCTCATCCGGCGTGTTCCGCTCGCCGAGTCGCGATCGCCGATCCGCGATAAAGCGCAGAGAGAAGAGAAACGAAGGAGAAGAGGAGAAAGAGAGGAACTCGATTCGGCACGGGGCCGGAAGGACCGAGAGTTTATCTCGTGCGAAAAGCTGAGCGCAGCGACGAGATGACACTTTTATTTTCTCCCGAGCTTCACCCGGGAACTCTCCCATTTCGATAATATTCGCTTATTTTCCAGATTACCTATCGCAGGGGGCTTTCTGCTTTCTTTTCAACTTTTTCCAAGGCAGTCGCTCCTCGATAGAGAGTAAATCGTTGCCGGGATCTTGAAAGTTTGAGGAATTACTTTCTGCGGGTTGCGCAAGGCCTTTTTTCCAGCGCCTTTGGGAAGTTTCGTTTTTTATGTCGGGGCATCGGACTTTGTTTCTTCCAATGACTAGCATGAGAAAGTTGTGCAATTCGACGTATACATAAGCAAGGTTTTTGATTTTCGGATAAGTTTCGCCGGGCTGCTCTATCTTATCATTCGATTCTCTTCAAATAAATCAATCTCGCTCTTTCCTTTTAAAACAAGTTTCTCGAGTAACTAAAATACTAGTTTATTTATTGCTCGATTGTTTTAACTCAAAAACTGCACGTGATTAATAACTTGAAGAGAATATTTCATTTTTATATAAAAAAATTTTTAAATTTTGGCCAAGTTTAAGAAATTCTCGAAATATAATGCACTGAAAATAATCTCAAAACATTCTATTCCGGGACGTTCGTGTAGATGCATCATCGTCTTACTTCGAGAATAACTTTCGCAGCAAATTGCGCAGTTCAAAATCCGCGAAAACAGACATTCTATAGTTAAAGTCGAAGGTGTTACCGCAATCGCGATGTTCCAATTAGACTTAGAAATTTGAATTTATTAATCGTTAAATAAACCACTTTCCATTAAGCAGAGCAAATTATTAAAAATAATACGGCAAGTCGTAAAGGAATGTCGATAACAGTTCGAGCCCGTTAAAAATGTTATACCGTGCATGACTTTAGTGCGTTTCACCAATCAGAAAATAGAAAGTTTTTTTATTTTTTTAAAATCAAGATTTTCTAGCTGTGCACTTGTTTCCTGGGATCTCGCTGGTTTTGAAAGAGGGTCAGGATTGAAAGAGTAAAAGTGCATTTCAAAGAAAACGTTAAAATTGCGTCTTTTCGCGGAAGCCAGTTTATTAAGATCAAATATCGAATGTAAAGAAAAAAAATGCTTTCTCGACAATCGTTCTCGAAAAAGAGCAGATTGGCAAGGCTTAATATGAAGCTCGTTTCAGTTGAAGCAGCAGCTAGGCGTCGGCTCGTAGCATTGAATCGCAGAAATTGCAACTCTCGCGTCCTCGGCTTAAAATTCTATTTTCGCTGGCGAACTTGGCCGCTCGTTTCTCTGTTGCGCGCCTATCGCGATGCCCTTTCGCTCGGCGCAAGGTCAGATCGATTTGGAGCGCGCCGCTCGTGCTGGAGCCCTTGCAATTTTCCCTCATTTTCCTCGGACCCTTCCTTCTTCCCTTCTGCGTCTCGCGAAAACTCCGACCAATCGGATTAATACCACAGTTTTTCCCTCTTCCTTCTTCCCGATTCGAACCATGCTAGCTCACGAAATGCTAGTTTTTCCAAATCATTTTCTCCGAGAGCCAGGATTTTCACATGAACGAGTAAAAAACCAATTGACTTGATTGATCGCATCATTAACTTTGAAAATTTTAAAATAACAAGAGTATTAATAACTTGATTACTTTTTAAATTGAATTTATTTCAAATACGCTGAGCACTTTCACTGATCCATTTATTAAACTTTACATCCGAGATAATTTTCAAGATTTATCTATTTTTTCCTTGGGAAAACGTGTAAGAGTTAAAGAACTTAATTTTGAATAATCCGCCAAACGAGTGTCACCCAAGAACTCTTGTTTAGAATGACTTAATCAAATTGAATAAATTCGAGAGCTAAGAGGCTCTTTTAGGACTACCTATATACGTGTTGGTGGGTTGACGCTCCATGAAAATAGAAAATCCATTTTGCACCGCAATCGAGTTCAGTTCAAAAGCTCGAAGAAAAGCAGCTGAAAAAAATTTCAGATCCAAGAGGCAATGAAAGGGTAAAGGTCTCACTCGCGGAAAGAATGAAAAAAAGGTTATTTCCAGAGGTGTAGTAGCTGCGAGAAAGCCGCGATTTACAAGCTGATAATTACTTAGCTCGCTCACTATTCATCATTTTTCCCTCTCGCTCGCGCGTAACGGCACTTCCGCAAATAATCTCCTACGCGAAATTCTCACACCTGACGCGCCGACTCGCCGACTGGCTTGTCATTCTATTCTAACGAGGAAGCCTCGATTTTTTTTTCGAAACCGATTTCACCCGGCTTTTCCGCGCATAATTAATTTATAGTACGAAGATCATTAGCGCCGAGTGAATGGGGTTAGGAAAAAAGTGAAATCTCGAGCACGAGAGTGTAATTGGGAGAAAGAGCCGAGATGAGAAGAAGGTTAACTCTTTTTTCGGCACACTTCTTATTGTTATGTCTTGATCTTTAAAGTCAACTTAATAGATTCTTCCTTTTACTGTACATAGGTTCTCCTCTGCTACTTTTGGGGAGGTGATTGTGTTCATTTTTTCGTCCGAGTTATCGATCTTTCGCGAAATGACATCAGTAATAAAGAAGATATTTTTCGATGGAACAATTATTACCTAACCTGAGTCATTTTCTCATACATCATAAGAATTAATGTATTAATAAGTATGAATAAAATAAAAAACTTTTTGAAATTTGAAGAAAGCATCGGCAAAAGATGGAGAATCATGACTGGAGCACCGAAATTATCATGGAAAAAGAAGAAGCTTCTACTCGACGGCCGCAATAAATATATATAAGTGGGTTTATTAACGCTGCTACGAGATGTTTTGTTTATGGCAGGCAGGCAGGCGCCCAGCCGATCAACAGGCCAGGAATTTTTATCAGCCCTTGAAATTTTTCGCAATTGTTTTACAAGTAAATCGATGCCAGATAATAACCGAGCGCACTGCCCGAGCTAAACAGACGCGAGCGATAAGCTGTCGGTGCGTTCTTTTTTATGTAACGCCAGTCGATAATATGAACAAGAATTTTTATCCTGATAAATGCGCAGTAATAACTTCGATAAGACGACGATAAATTTAATATTACAACTTGAGATGCATTATTTTACGTGGATTTATTTAAAACTTAGAAACAGTGCTCATAAAAAGTTGAGCAATGTGTACCCGTAGTAAGTTATCTATCTTTATCTTATAGAGGTATGTACGTATGTACTTAAGAAGTTATTTGTTGAGAAAAATGAACATCACAGTCTAAAAACAGAAACTGGCCGCTTAGCACTTGTATTATCGACACTGAGGATAATTCACTCGAAAATCGAAGTAAAGAACGCCAGGCCAGGCTTGCGCGCACGCACGAGAATGAGACAAGACTTGCGTCGTCGACTCCTCTTCGAGCGCAAGTGCCGCGCGATCTAAGGTCACGTGGTACTGAGCCAAGCCAGCGGGGGCGTCTAGCTCAACTTTTCCCACCGCTCTTTCCAAACCGATCGACATTATTCATTTTACTATAATCTTCTTCGCGAAATAACTTTTCTTTTAGAGTCATTGAATTGGAAATTCTTTTGAAAAAGTTGCATCTGCATCATTAGTATTAAAGGAAAAACGAAATCCAAAACGGATTTTAATGAAAGACTCTCGCGGCCTGGATCACAAGAGCTATATAGTCTAATAAGTAGCGCTGAGGTTCAGAAAAAAGTATAAAAAATACGGAAACGACTTGTCAGCAAGAGAGAACGCGATTGCCTTGAGATTAAGTACTAGCAATTCAAGTGCAGCTCTTATTTTAGAGGATGAACTAATATTCCGAATGACTTGTATTGCAAACGTCCTGTCCTGTCTAGTCATCAGCCATTATTTTCCACTTCCACTGAATTACAATGAATATCCATAGCTAACTGCAAACCGGCAGCTCATAGCTCAATAAACAAATCGCACATCTTCGCGCGCGCGCTCAAATTATCTAGGTTACAACTAACGGACATTTCGCGCGCGCACTCATTAGCATTCCGACAAACATCCGCAACTGTACTACATAAGAATAATTCATAACAGCCCGCCTCTAAAGAGACAATGCATGGCCTTCGTCGTGCGCTTATTTATCAACGTAGCATTGATTATTTGCTGCTCGCACTTTTTACGAGCCCTTTCTTACTACTGCCTAGGAGTGGCTTCTTTCTTTTCTTCCGTCCATTCGTTGCGAGAGCTGCTTTTTCGGGCTCGGCTATATACGATTACGAGAGGCGCCCGCTCTATTGCTTTGATCTTGACTTTTTTCCACGCTGCGCTTAAGTAATTTAGTTGCACGAGAGGTTTGTTAAGAAGGTCCAAGTTTTAATTGACACGTCTTTCAAGTCGTTTTTTCCTTTGCAAATATCTCGCTTACTATTTCTAGTGACGTATTGGAAAGATTTTTTTTTATATTTTACTCAACCTAAAATATACTGATATTTTTTTTTTCTAATCTACTCGAAATGATGAATTGTGTATGTAATTTTTATGTTCAATGAAAAATAAAGTAACTCTGTAGAAAACGTCGAATTACGTAACATCATTTTTATTGAAACAAGAACATTACAGTATTATATGTCATTTTTATCATAAAAGAGTAAATTTAGACTGTTAACGTTTTAAGTATTAGCTTGCATTTCACTTATTCTTTCAAACTATACATAATAATCCGAAAATATAAATACATTTCGATAATTTAAACCGAGCATTCCAAGTGAATGTTATTCCTGACACTGTATTATATTATAAAATTAATAGAAACGCAATGATCAAGAGCAACGATTGAGCAGAGCAGTTATCCCCTTTGCTAGAACGAATCGCAGAATCTAAACGGCGCTAAATTGGCGTAGGCTGGCAGCCATTGGCTCGAAGTCGATCTAATTATGCGGAATGAACTAAATTTCAATCAGTCGGATGAAAGAAAGCTCGGCTGCAAAGGGGGGCTAACGCGCCGCACGATTGACGGACGGCCGCGAGATCGAGCCAATGATTCACCGATAAAGAGCGATCGTGGGTCATTGGTCACTGCATTGACATGACATTAAAGGAGAAGGGGGAACGGCGCTAGCCGACTGCTCGGGATCAACGCACTTGCACCGACCTCGCTAGACCGTCGGATGCGGCCCGCCCGAGCAGAAATGCGGAAGAATGCATGCATAATGTGCTTTCATGTCGCGCAACCACTCCAGCATTACTCCTTTCTTTTTTATCATAGCTTTTTCCTATTATAACATTCATTATCTATATTAATTTAAGCAAACGCGCTTCTTCAATCAGCATGCGAAATCTACTCTTGGTCAGATTCCAGTCAATTTACATGCCATCAAATTGTGCATTTCTGCTCGAGAGCCGCGTTCCCCTCCTTCTAGTTTTGTTGGCTTGATTAATAAAAACGCG
Source organism: Ormyrus pomaceus (assembly GCA_900474385.1). Taxonomy (NCBI): domain Eukaryota; kingdom Metazoa; phylum Arthropoda; class Insecta; order Hymenoptera; family Ormyridae; genus Ormyrus; species Ormyrus pomaceus. The sequence goes on along the minus strand of UCOM01003109.1, from coordinate 2,430 downwards.
CTGCAAACGCTTCGACGACGTATATTATGCTATCAAGAAAAAAAGGCCATTTCATCATGTGCGCACACAGAAAAAGATTGCGTAATTAGCAACGTGCACGGGCATAATGCACTGCTGTCTAATTGAGGATGTAGAATGCATTCGATCGAGTGCGCCTGCATGCATGCATTTATGAATGATTTTTAGAGCCTGCACGCTTTTGCTGCTTCCCTTCCGGGAAGGATGCTTTAATTAATTCATGTCTGCTTGACCAATGTCTTTATTTACTTTCAAACTTTAATGGATTAGTGGAATAAAATAACATTATTATTGCTTTTATTTATATTATCCTAACTTTTCTAATTTAGTTATTTCAAGCAATTTATAACTAATAGTAAATAATAACAATAATAATCTCTATACTGATCATACATTACTTTTTTAGATATTGTTAGATTATAGAACCAAACACTGATGTTGATGTAAAAAACGTCGCGCGTGAAAAAGACTAAAAAAAATATGTAAAAAATAATAAACTACATGTAAACTCCCTGGTAGAAACACGTGCCATTTTTGGAGTGTGATACTTAATGTAACGGGATGTAATGTTTTTCTAGGCAATTATAGAGCATTTTATTAAGTCGTGGAAACCAGATAGACTATTTTTTGGTCACAACTTGGGCATCAAAAATACTGTCATCATAACCGAAAGTGAGCACGAGATAGAGATAACTATATTAGTTAAATGCTTTAAAAGTATCGAAAAAAACTTAACATTTAGGTGGCCAATGACTTGTTTCGTGAGCTTTTTTAATGATCTTTTTTAACGAACTACCAGGGAGTACAACGCACGAGTTGACAATAAATATTAAAAGTGTAGTGGAAAAAATTAGTTAATTGATGGAGATGGGAAAGAAATTTACCTTGGCGTTCGCCTCTGTAGTGTTGGGCTTTTGGCGGTGGTGGTGGCGGTGCATTCGTGTACTCTACATGGACGAGCGATAAAGGAAACAAAAAGAGAAAAAACAACAAGTGAATAACCGCTCTAATGCTCTATCAAGTGACAATCGCCGAAGTTTCTATCAATGTATCGAAGCTGCCTTTAGTTTATATGAAAGATTCGATTCCGAATACTAGAGCCAACTCTTCTCTATCAATATTGGTACGTCTTCCTTTCGCTCTAACGGTCATCACAACAGAAGCACACTGCACACGTATCAATATCAAATCAGAAAGAAGAGCGGAAGAGCAGAAGGTTCTTAAAGGCGGAGTTATTACGACGATTATTAAACGATTAGTAAAAGTAGGATAAAAAGTATAAGAAAAATAAGGCTAAACGCCTTTGAGGCGTTTGCAGGCCTTGGTAGTGTCCGGACCTTCGAAGGTGACGACAGTCGGTCTAGCGCTGTAGGTCGGGATGGGCGGGCACCAGGGTGCGTGTTTCGGCCGGTGCCTGATCCTCGGAGCTGGCAAGAGCGGTAACGGCGGCGGCGGCGGCGGCTGGTACCTGAACCTGGGCCGGTGCTTGCTGGGATCGAACGGCTGGTCGGCGAAGACGTCCTTGCCGGGGGACTGCTTGAGGATCGAGCCGGGCGCTCTGGCCCGAGCCGGCGAGCTCGAGGAGGCTCTAGAGCTCTTTTCGGCTGGCCTCTTCTTTCGGCTGGGCGGCGTTATCGAGCGCTTCTCGGACTCGCGGGACAAGTCGGCCGGCGAGGAGAGCGAGCGGGCGTTGTCGTAGCGACTGGGGTACTGGTGGGCCACCCACCGACCAGCCAGGTACGGCGCGATGTCGCGCAGCTCGTGCACGTTCGGGGCCGAGGTGAACATCTCCCCGAGAATGGAGGTCTTGCGCGAGGGGCTGAGGCTGCGCTCGAAGATCTCGCGAACGCGATTGACGGGCCTGCGGGCCTCGAGCTCGCGCCACTCCTCCTTCGGGACGCTGCTCGCTGGCTTGCGGGAAACGGACTCCTTCAGCTCGGCGGTCTTGCTGATTACGTTGATGTGCGGCATCGTCAGGTCCTCCAGTTTCCAGGGCAGTCGGCCGATCGGAGAGACTCGTCCCCTGCGCCTCCTTCCTCTGGCCGGCTCGTACTTTCTGCGCAGCCAGGCGACATCTGGTATCTCCTGGGCTTTTATGTAATTCTTGCTAGTGTCGGTAACCTTGTTGAGCAAGTTCCTCGCCAATTCGGGATCGCTTTGAAATCGTTTGGGCAGCAGGGCCAGGGAACGTCGGTGGGAGTGCGAGAGCTCCTCCAGGCTCTCGAACTTGGCGCGCAGGCGGCGAACGGTCCCGTCGCGCACGAGCTTCAGGTAGGTGCGCCAGTATTTTTCGGGATCGGGCGAGCCGCAGCGCTGCCAGAGGCTCTCGAGGCTGCCCGACGAGTAGCCGCCGTAATCGGTGGGTGACGCGACGCGATACGGACTGACACTGCGCGGTCGTTGCTGCTGCTG
>UCOM01003108.1:0-20250 GCA_900474385.1 Ormyrus pomaceus | reverse complement strand
GGGGGGAGGGAGAGAGAGAGAGATAGTCATCGTTGCGCGTAGAAATCGCTTGGACCCGAGCGGAGAGATGCAAAGCAGTCTACTTCCGCGGCGCAATCATTTGTCATTGCTGAGTAATCGCGGAGGTTGGCGAGGCCGCGCTTTCTCTCCTATATCTCTCTCTTCGGTGGGGCGTTTAAAAGTACAATGGAGACTACTTAACCTCCGCTGTCTTGCTGCTCTACGGGTCTTATCCTCCCCCGGTCTCGTTTACCTTTCGGGAAGGAGTTTCCAGCATCATTCTTCCCGTTTTAATCATCGTCATGCGCGATGCTCTCTTTTTCTCCCCTCTGCTCCGAATTCGAGTAGTTACCGCAAATTAAAAGCACTCGGTTCTTCAAATTCGCTGCAAGATCATTCTTTTTGGTTTTCATTCTGTCAGCTTGATTGTTATTACTTTAGAAGATTGAGTTAATTAAATAGTTTTTAAAGAATTTTTTCTTCTTGTATTTTCAAAGGTAAATTAAAATGTTTAATTAAATTTTATGAAAATTAAAGTCACTTCTAAATTATTAAGAAATATTTGTAAATGGAAAAAATAGTAGCTACAATAATAGAGAGCAAGTAGATATGTCCTCGGTATAGTCAGACATTTTAAAATTGTCTGAAAAAAGTATTCCTACCGTTTTATTCACTGCATATTATGATTTTTAACCATATTTTACAGCTTATTGAGATGCTAATAAACAGTAATGAACAAAGCTTAATAAATCTTGCAATCCTTAACAACTCAACATTAATAATCTTCAAAAATAAACACTCGAAAAAAACTTTATTAATTCATTAACAACATCGACGACATCCGAGTCGTTAATAGGCCAAAGCTCGAACAGTGAAAGATATCGATCGAGAAGTTCGTCCTCGAGCATTTTTAATCATTCACGGAGTAAGAAGGGGGGGGGGAGGCAAAGCGGAGGAGCAGCGGCAGTGAGCTCCTCGGAGGGCAAGCGAGATGAGAGTTCTGTAACCTGTAGGGCTCCGACCGACGGCAGTCGCAGCGGGACGACGAGCAAAAAGCACGAGCGGAGCACGGAAGATATCGAGCTGCGGAAATCGCAGGGAGACGCGAGTGAGACGCGAAGATTAAAAGCGCGAGCACGGCGGAGACGTGATGTCTGCGAGGATGGCATTGGAAAAAAAGTTAGAATTCTCGCGCTCGTGAGGAGCCGAGGTACGAAGGGAGTGGATTATAATTCAAGAGACGTCTGTGGGGTTAATTAATAAATGTTGCTCGGGTTTCTCAAATTACTACGGAATGCTGCTGCATTATTTACATCGTATAAGAAAAGCTCGTATTTTGAAATATTATTTTTGGACTCTTTTACTAAAACATAACACGTCGCAGAGAAAAGATGTTGAATATGATTTTCTAGATATACGTTTTTTCCTCTGCACAGATGTTCTTTAAATAAGAACTAAAGAAGCAGTGATTCTAGGTAGACGCGGGGAAATAGAAGGGTAATCAGAGGTAGAAAGCAAGCAATACCGTAAGGCGAGGGAAGGGAGAGAAGAGTAAAGTGAACGGGCCGACAGTGTATAAAGCAGCAGCAAGAGGGCTCGTAGGAAAGCTCTCGGTGCGTTTAAATATGCACGACTGTTGTACGACTATCCACCCTGGAGGATAACTCCAATCCATTCATCAGAATTGTACTGGGTGAGAGAGCGCGGATAAAGGGCTAAATTCCGACGGGGTTTTGGACGTCATTCGGCTGAGAGATCTTTGGATTGCTGTTGTTGTTGCTCTCGTGTCTCCCTCTTTCTCTTCTCTTGTTAAGTGAGCCTACCTTCTTTTTATCGATCATTTTTAAATGGAGTGTTGTATATAGGTTATTCACGAAGGTAGAAGTGATTTTTTTCATGATGGATAAAAGAAAAACTTGAAAAAAATCTAGTTTTTGGTATGAATTTAAGGAGCGCGATCTTCTATCAATTGAATTTTGATGATAGACTCTTTCGCAGCAGTATTTCTGGGTTGGTGACTGATCCAGCGCATGCAATATAGATTATTTGTTAATGCATCTTAAGACGCAACGGAAAGAATAATTATTTTGAGATAAAATATAATTTAAAATAAAATATTTATAAAAATTAGCACCGTTTAATATTTAGAAGAAAGATTGTTTTTGTTTGCCAAGTACTACTTTAGGAGTAATAATATCTTTTCAATTTCCTTGAAAAGTTTTTACAATAAAAGTTATACTTTTACGTTAAATAGATAACACAATATTGTAACGCTCTGATGTAAACTTTCCTGCTAAACTATCGCCAATGGAAATCAATCGAAGTCGGACAATTCGCGACAAAATTTTTCTAATCCAAATGACCTGAACCCCCTCGCAAACGTCCCGATTCCCAGCATCAGTCGAATACGAGCCCGCCGGCGCCTTGCATCCCCAAGTCCGCCGCTGCTCGCAATTATCAAGCGCGCCCTTATAACGTTGACACAGGCCGAGAGAGAGAGAGAGAGAGAGCCTCGGCCTCATCCAGCGCTCGGCGCTTCCAGCACGAGCTCCATTTGCCAGTGCCAATATACAGAGGAGGCAATTTCTCGAAACGCATCTATGCGCGCGCGTATATGGCGCGTCGCTCCTAAGTGGACCGATCTGCGATGCTAAACGCACGACACGCGAGCGCCCGGGACACACACCATTCGATTTCCAGCGGCGCCGCCGCCGCCGGCTGCTTTGTCAGCCCGAACGTGCGGACGCATTAGCGCGACAAAGCGCAACGCCGACTCGAATTTACATCGCCGGGAAACTTATCCCCCCACGGCCCGGTATAGCGCCGAGTCTGCGCCTGAATTAATTAGACGGGAGCCCGGATCAGCTCTAATGTGCAGCTCCTCTCCCGCTGAACGGAGAGAGGCTTGGGGGAAGGGAAGGTTTAGCTTTTTCCTCCTCGTGTTCTGAGGGAAGATTATGGTTTTCGTTTTCATTTTAGAGAGAGATCTTTTTGAAGCAGTGCGCTTTACGGCGAAAAAGAATTATTTTACGGTCTTTGTGTGTCAGTTTATTATTTTTATGGGAATACAAGAAAAATGCAGACAATGAAAAAAGCAGAAAATGACTTTTCAATCACAGAAATTCTAGGAAAGTATTTTGAAAAAATTGAAGGCGCGAAGAGGAGAAAAAGTAAAAGCACTCTTGTGTATCTTCAAAGCAAGTTTATCAACTATACAGATACAACTACAGAAGTATGAGTATCTCGTGGTGTTGAGATACGACTTTTTCAAGCTTTATCTGAAGCTTCACTTGACGATGATGGAAGACCACCATCATTCAGTACCCAATCCAGTAATGACAACAATCAACCATTGTACTTGACTTTTGCCCCAATGTTTAAAACCGATGACATAATTCCGACACTGCTAAAATAGAATAAAATACAAGTTAATTTAAATGTTAAAAGAAAGAAAAATAAGTAGAGTACATAATAGAAAGAGTAAACAAAGATGTAACTAGAGATAATTGTGTCGTGTTTTTGTAAACGCAACTAATCCGCATCCAAAGGAAACCCGTCATCGACCTAGCTATAATTTAATACTTTATTCGCGGAAAGAATTTAGCTATTTTGAATTCCAAAAAACTAATTAGAAAAGTGATTAAGCCGGGGTTCACCAGCGAAAATCGAAATTTAAGGATACAAATAGTAAAATAAAACATAGCAGAATATAACTAGCTGCCAAAAGAGAGAAACGGGACAACGACACCACGGGCTCGCAAGAAATGAGTGACGTCACGTTAGCTTTTCTTTGCCGAGTTGGCAAAGGTGCGCACACCCGCATCGTGAGTGGGAGAGAGTCAGTCTTACACGCTGTTTTGCAGTAACTTCATATTGCCCGATCTCTCTCGCAGCATAAAAGTCTATTTACCCGCAAGTAACCTCGATTAAGGAATCTTTCGACACAGCCTGAGGTTGGTAAAGGTTTTACTCATGGGCATACATTTTCACGACAACGCCGACTTTTTTTTTAGCATCCAATGAATAACAATTACTTTATAAATAATGGCACAACAAAAAAATAATAACTAGTCATTCTCCATCTTCAGTACAGAAACTTGGCTTGCACTCAAGCTGTTGCAGCAATGACTCGATATTTTTTTAGAATTGTATTAAGAAATTAATTAAATTCAGTTGCATCTAAAATCCAGTCGTATAATCCTAAATATTGTACGTTTTAAAAAATCGAAAAACGCTATTTTTATGGTTCCTAGCTGAATGGCTTGGAATAAATTTAAACCGTGTTTAATATTTTATGGCACAGTATATAGATAGGTAAAAAAATATACGGGAGATATTTCCGAGAATATCCTTTCTACAACGTTTAAATAACACAATGATTTTTTTGGATAAATTCGTGGAATTTGATAGTGAAAATATTTTATATAATTTTAAATATTGGAAAAACTTAGTGAATGTTCGAAAGCCTTTCATGAGTCGAAAATGTAAAAGGCAAATAGTTTGAATAATTTTCGAATAGTTTAGCGTCATTGAGTTGATTTCAAAGAATAGAAAAGAAATTACAAATGATGTATATATTTTAATCCCATTTATCATTGAAAACGTATTTTTGTACGAAAAAGGTAGAATTATTTTGCTGTATAAAGAAGTAAAAAAAATTAATTAAAGTAGAAAATAATTTCTTGTTCTTTGTAAAAGAAGAAAACAAATTCAGTTTGATTAATAAAATACAATATTCCGGACTTTACCTGCCTTTGAAACGAAAAATGTACAAAATAATTTTGGGATAAGCACAAAAAAAAGTGAAGCATTTTGATCTCGTTAGCGCGTTTCACTACTGCGTTTCGTGCAAATTAAATTACACAGATGCAATCACTAAGCTGTGCAAACCTTTCATGCGAAATATTGAAGTTAAATTTAGCGAAGTAATTTAATAAAATTAAAGTTTGCCGGGCGGTGCTAGCTGTTTTTGACGACTAACGAAGTTGGTGCAGTTGATGAACGTGCGTTAATTAAAATATATATATGACATGGTAAAAAATTTTCCATCTTGTATTTATTTTACGTAAATGTGCGGGTGAAAAAGCTTTATTACAATAAAATCATTTCGACAATTAATTTTATGTTACTTTATATATGTACATTTTGATTGATAAACTAAAGCTAACTTATTGGGCTTTTCGTTAAATTTGCATCAGCTTTTAATGTTGAAGCCGCAACAAATTGACGATCGATTCTCTAATATAAGCAAGAAGCCGAGAGAAAATCGAGGTTATAGTTAGTAAGATAACGTAGACGATATACGTGCACGTACATATCGTCTGACTAAAATCTGTGCTTATCTACTTAATGACACATATCCATAGCTCTGCTACCTACTCAGTCTCGATGACTAGATATCGACCGAAATTACTGAAAACTTCCTTCAAACCCGTTAAACCCACCAGCGCAATCGACGAAATACCCAAATAATCCATTAATCCGAGAAGCAAACCCCGCTACTTCTTCCGGCCCTCTTCACTGAGGTTAAAAACTGTATCGAATCCGGCAAGAGCGCATCCGAACACTCGACAAACCGAAAGCGCATAAAAGCCAACCTTGCTCGGTGCGGGAAAAAAAACAGCAAGCAGCAAGGGGCTTGCGATTGAAAGGCTGCGGCGCCTCACAGGCTGTTGGCCCCGACCCTATGAGCCATTACCGACATTACGTTATCTTGGTGCAGTCGTGAATGTTATCGCTCGTCTTCCAACTGCCTGCGCCCCTCCTTCTTCGCTCGCATGACTCTCTCTCTCTCTCTCTCTCTCTCTCTCTTCCTCTCTCCCTTACGTATACCTGCTCCTCGTCATAAACGCGACGCCAGGCAGCTGTCCGCCCCTCCCGCCAGGCGGCCCCATCATCGACGCTGTCCGTAACGAGCGCAAAAGAGAAGGAACGAACGAGCGCTTATACACCCAGAGAGGGGAGGAAGGAGAGGGGCGCGTAAAAAATTGATGTATGACTCGGGAGTTTTGATGCGACGCCGAGCTCCGGCGTGGAAATGCTTCTGATAGATTCTTGATTGACTTTTGTCGACGGCGCGCGACGAGCAAAAAGGATTTAATGGACGACTTCGTGATTCGTGTTATTGTTTTTACGCGCGTTTTTCCTCGTAATTTGAATGAGCTGGTTTAAAAAAATTCTGCGAGCACGAGAATACTGCATGTAAATTGTGATATTTTCCTCTTTCCACTGCATGCAAAATCATGTGTTTAATTTTGTTCTGTACACATTTTTTAATTACCATACAGTGCAGTTATCTGTGAAACTATGCAATTATTGCCGTACAATTTACAGCTTATAATCAATGTCTATTACGTAATTAATCCATTTTATTTGCATTTACCAAATCGTGTTGACTACAATACAGTAATAAACCCTGCAGCGCAGTTGCAGTGCAATGTAACTATTATATACTACAATAAATATAATCGTCCAATTTAGTGAAGTTAGTAAAGCACAGCGTAATCCGAAATTTTCTCAAACGCTTTAATTCGGAGTATTAAAGCTTCAGTAGAAGCTCATTGGAATACAATCAGTAACGCGTGCAAGCAAGGCGCTTATCTTGAGTAAAGGCGCAAGGTGATGACGTTACCTACCACCGCTCGGCTGGCTTCCATCTCAGGCGTAACATTGTCGACTGTCTTGTGCTCGTAGCTCAATATCGATTTGAATTTAATCATCGTTCCGTGTCCTCGAAGGTGACGTTAAACAAAGCTTCCGGGAGTCTCGTTGATCTTTGCCGGCATCCACTTTGGTAACAAGACAACTTGGTCTTCAAGTTTTCAAAGGGTATCCGAAGCCTAACTGCGCCGGGGCACACCTTACTTCCAGGTCCCTTAGCTTAGATCAAAGAGGAATTGACTAGATGACTCCTTTTTGAATTTTCAAGCGTAATGTTACTTCGAGAATGATATTTATTTTGCACAAAATGACAGTGATTCAAACATTTCAAACTCTTGGAAAATAAAATTTACTTTTATTTTCGCGATATTTCTCGAGCAGAAGAAGATAATATTACAAATCCACTATTTCTGAGGATGAAAAAAAATTCCATTATTCTGGCCAAGAATTTAATATTATTTTATATCTTTCGAAAAACGCCTGCACGTATATAACATTAGAGACATTTCATCAGAAATATTTTATACTTTCAAGAGCTGCACTTTGAAAAAACGTAGGCAACAGCTAAGAGAATTCATAACTGCATGATGCGCCAGTATTACATGCAACTGACATGTTTTTACATTTTTTTCTCCTCTGCCCGTTATTCGTAGCGTGATGGAATGCGAAAATGCGCATGTTTTTCGTATTATTATATCGAAATACGCGGAAAACACATTTTTTACGATAATAACCTTTAGAATGCAGTGAAGCGATTACTTGATTTTACCGTTTTCTTATTTATCAAAGAATAAAATGCATTTATTTCTGCTGATCTTAAACAATAAGCCATGGATGTCGAGTTTCACATCGGTAACTCTAATATTTACTTGTCTCTCCTGCTTTTGAATAATTTAATATCGTGCAGACGTTTTAGATTACCTTTTCCGGTATCTGACATTCAATATTCAGCATTGTTATGAATAAAAAATGTACGAGGGCAGTATTTCTGATATCCAACTAATTAAACGTTATTCTTTTGCAGAATAGAACGGCTTTATTTTAATTAATACGAAACAATTTCTAGTCAACGTTGGCACACTTAGGTTAACCCGGCCTTTCCTAGAAAGTTCATTTGTAAAGCAAAATAAATGAGCGGGGCAAATGAGTTTGCATACATAAATGTATATATCACCATTAGACAGTGACGCCGATATCATTACTCCGACGTCTGACGAAACAGTTACTCGTACTACGTGACCTTTTATATAGTCTCCTCGCGTGACTTAGGCGCACAACAGAGTAAACTCGTTACGGACATAATAATTGCTTATGCAAATAGGTATTGTGTCATCGGCGTGCACCATCACGCAATGTCTAGATCTAAATCAATTACTGAAAATTTCGCATCCTGCAAACTCGGTATCTCGTAAGTCATAAAGTTCGTACTCCCATTTCAGACAGTATTCAATTTTCGTTTTCAAATACAACGCAAGTATTTTGAAATGCAAGATATTTATAATAAAACTTTTTTGTTATTTGAATTTTAAAATGTAAAAGGAAGCGTTTATGTCTTCGGTAAATATACACTTAAAGATTAATAATTGCAAGTATTCTGAAACTAAATCATATTGTTATATTTGGTTAAAAAATAGTATATAAACTAAAACTTCCTTTCAGTAAAAATATAACTAAAAATTTCATTCCCTTTTACTTGCTAGAGCGGATTATATATCAAAGCGCAGATAACAATAAAATATCAGCTGGAAAACTCGAAGCCATCCAAACAATGAGTCCGCTGATACGTTCGCCCCGGAAGAAAGAAACTCTTTCCGGCTCCCCGAGCGCAAATTAGATGTTATAACGCGATAAGCCTGGCGGCGCAGGAGCCGGGAAAGGGTTTTCGCACATAATTGAGGAAGTAACTCGATCGATCTCTCCATTATCTCCGCCAATCGCCGAGGGAATACCAAGTCCGAGCCTCCTCCGCCTTCCCTCGCACCGAAGCGAAACTACACACCGGCCGAACTTGCTGAAAACGCGTCCACCTCGGAAAGGGTGTGCTTATGGCTCGGATGTCTTTATCTCTGGCCTATTAACCGCCGCCGTGGCCTTGCCTTTTTCTTATATTGAAACGTCGGGGTGGGTAAGAACGAGATACGGATCGGCCTGAATAAATCGCGGAAAAGTTCTCGCGGTTATTTCCCCGTTGTATAATTAAGGGATTGTTTTAATGGGCGGCGAGCGGGTGAGGTTATTGTATGAGGGAGTTTCGAGGAAGTCGTAATTGCTTTTTGATTGACTCGGCTTTATAAACAGAGTCCGCGGGTGTAACTAATTCGCGGGGCCGGGCTCGGATTGCGGGCGATGAAAGTTTTATTGTTTTTGCTTCTTAGGGGTTGATTGATACTGGATATTCGGGCTGGGGTTTATTGCTTATTTTAAATTTAATTAACTGCCGATGTGTATCTTTTAGATGAGTTTAAGGAAGTTTTGTGCGAATGGAAATCACACTGCTAATGATATTCTATTATTAATAGTTCATTTATATAATATTATATGTGTGTAAATAAGAATTGAATATTCTGAATAAAGTTTTAACAATTTTATTGATGAAAGAATTATAAATATATTTGAACATGAAAGAAGATAGTTTCAGTTATTTTATCGTTCATCAATTCTGTAGACCGTTGATGCGAATAATTTGTAAGAATCTTCAAAAGCGAACATAAAATATAATATACATATATTATATCAAGAGGAAGTACATGTAAATGAATTTTTATATTTATTTAAAGCTTAATTATCACTGAATACTTAAAAGTACACGGCTTTCAAGCCCTTAATCCCGAGATGAATGGCACACTAAGCCATTAATGCACTTTCACCAATGAAAGCCTAAAAGCTTCTTATTTTTTTAGCGTGTGGTCAGTTAAAAGTATGGAGCATTAAAAATTCTTATTAAGCACCCTCATTCATCCTTACATCAGTTGCGGTTTTCCTGCAATTTCGTCATAATTTTTCTTCTCAATTTTATTAAAACTGTACATAATATTAAAGATATTTTATTAATTTCGAAAAATGCACTCAAAGCTCATTCATAAAACAAACGCAAATAACAAAGACGATTCCTTTTTTTTGGCGTTAATTACCACTCAAATAAACCGTTTTTAACACTCTTTTTACTTTCGAAGAATAGCCTTCAAGGAGGCTTCATGCAAGATTCATTCAGTGGACCGAGTAAATTTTCCAGAGTTCCAACCTGAAAAAGAGTTCGCCAGAAGTTTTCGCTCTTTGTTATTACTTCTTCTTTCTTTCCTTCTCTTTTACTTATCCATTCATTTATGTTCTCACTGCTTTTTGGCACTTTCTAGTGGTTTTGTTTTCCGCTCCCTGCCCTAAAAAAGATTCTCTTTCATGCATCCCACAGATCTGGTTGTGCTTCCCAGAAATTAACCAGCGTTATTTCCGAACGGTTGCATAAGCCACTTTTAAAAATATCCGTTACAAGTCAGAGTGTATAACTTTGATACGCTGCTGAATCGTGTTCTCGTTCGCGGATTTTCAACGAGCTTAAACTACTAACGATCGGAATTAATGCTATATTTCTACTTTACGAAACAGCTTACCTTATGACATGAAAATTTGAATGTATTTCAAATTATAGTCTAAAACTCACTGAACTAGTGATACTAATTTATTTTCAGTAGTACAGAAACTCTGCCATTTTAATCGCGAACTTTCTTTTTTAAACCGCCCTGAAAAATTAATAATGCTTTGCAATAAATAATATAATAATCAAGATTTAGTTTAATCTATTTACCAATGATTAAGCTTTGTAAAAAAAAACTAATTTACCAACTGCACAAAGAAAGATCGCGTTCTCAAATAAAAAACCTTAAAATATATTTCATTCAGGAAGAATAACCAATAACTTTCAGAAGACGATCTCACAATTTCACCATCTCAGAACTCTTTATCACAACTACTCCATCCTCTCGTAACCGCTCCCTCATTCCATCCTATTCCAAGCAGAAATAAGCATTTCCCTCCGCAAACGATCCTCGAAACTTTTCTCCCATCACGGTACATTGACTAATCCGAATCCGCTCAATAATCCCTAGCCGCGCCATCTCTCCCATTCCGGAGTCATGCATACGAGCTAAATTCGCTTTAAGCCTCGGGAGAAGCTGCGTAGCCGCGGCAGCCGACAGCCAGCGCGTATAATACTAACGGAATTTCACAATGACGAGAGAGAGAGAGAGAGAGAGAGAGAGAGAGCGCCAAGACAGCGCAAGGGGAGCACCTGCGTCGGTGCAGCGACTTAATCCGCCGAGCCGGAAACGGATGGAACGTCTACGCCAAGCGCTTTTAAACAAACACAACGGCGATATTCAACCCTCCCCCGGCGGCTATATATATCTTTCAGCGCGAGAGAGCTGCGAGGCACTCGGCTCTGCGCCCCCCGCCATTTATGAATGCGGAATCAGCGGGATTCAAAAATGAGGACCCGCGCTGCTCCCCGCTCGGGTTGACGAGGGGGAGTTCAAGGGGTTGCGAGTTTACAAGCTTTTAGGCCTTTTATTCTTGTACGAGAGATATTCTTTTATTTTTTTTTTTACCTCGTTTATGGCAAGTGTAAAATTTATGCTTTTTGCGTTTACGGCATTGTAATAACAAAATTTATTCACTTCCGTTCTTCACTTACTTTTTTTCTCGAATAAACTAAGCAACAATTCTTCCGCGTGGAATTGTAAAATTTTGAGAGAATGTTTTATTATTTCCTTCGCTTAACTTAATACAGTAAATAGTTTTTATAAAATTCTAGATTTTTTCGGAATAGAAAACTGAGAACTTTATTAGTAAAGCAAGTTGAATAAATGGGCTTGTCTGACTAAATTTAGCATCAGTCACTTAATTTTTATTTGACTCGTAAAGGAAAACTTGTCAATTACGATTGTTATTCCTGATATTGCGTCTCTTTGTACATTCGCAAATACGCCGACTTCTGAAGTATTCTGTAATATACATCCAAAAAGTACGATTTCTCTCCTTTTGAAGAATAACAGAAAATACCAGTGCACGAAAATGGCACCTCACCCCCGTCTACAGAGGAAGTTTTGAGAAACCGCCTCTTCGATTATAAATCGCCATTACCGCACCTTATCGCTTTGCATTCCCCGCTTCCCTTTCTCGGTCTGCTTTTTCTCGAGGCGGCGTCGCTCTCGGCCGCTTTTTCAGCCCCGTCGGCGCAATAATTCTCGAGGTCCGACGCGGCCCGTGCCAACGGACACTTCCGTTTCCAATCGACATCACGCTGTTTACGGAACACTCGAGAGCCGGCTGTTCTCTCTCTCCCTCGGCCCCCCCCTCGAAATTTATGATACGAAAGCGCTCCTGAGTGCGCCGCGCGCTGAAAGAACGGAAGAAAAGCAGCCCGGGCGAGCCTCTCTCTCTTTCCTCGTTAGCCATTATTTTCTTTCGGAATAAAGTAGCGGCCACTCCGGACGATCGTACCGTGAAAAATAGTTGCTTTTGGGTAATTGACTCGGACGAGATAAAAGCAATTGTTGGGCGAGTGCAGTCTCGAATTTAATAATGATTTTTAGAGGCTTGTTTTGAGAGGTATTTTTCTTTGAGAAATTTGAGATTGAACTGAATATACAGATAGTTTATTTCGTGCTTGTAATTGGAATATTGTTCGGAATGTGTATTCAGAATAATTAAAAATTCCCCCTTGCTAAAAATGCATTCAAATGGAATGAAATAAATTTATAATTTAATATTACGGTTGGAAGGAGAGTAAAATCATACGCAAATAAATTGAGCTTTCTGAAATTTCATTTGCGAAGCGTAAAATAAATTAATTTCACATACATTTTCTTTATAATAATTAAAGCAACCTCATTTCCCGGAACGCGCTAAAAGCGAAAATTATTTCAAGTAATAAACAATTTACGGTCATTAATTAACCTCCCTTTCTTTAATTCACGCCTGAACATCCCCCAACCTAGCGCATTAAACATTTACAAAGCCAGCCGATACATTATCTGCATTATGCCCCAGTGACTGACAATCAAGAAAGCCAGCCATCCGCGACGAAGGAATCCGCCGAAGCGCACCAAGCTCTCCCAGCAGCCGCACCTCAAAGTCTCTATTTATCCTCGCGGCTCCTTAAAATCTCGCTCGTTAATGGTATGCGATCCGCTTCCCCTCCGACAATAGATCGAGGATCCCCCTGCCGCTGGAAACTATTTCCCTGCATTAGAGGAGAAACAGCGTCAGGAACATCTGTGCGCTTTAAGCGTCCGCCAGGCCGAGCGCAAAAACTTTGCCGGCAGCGCGAAATATGGAGATCCAGCCTTCAACCTGGAAGATCGCAGTTCAAGGCTCGAGCAATTAACGGCGGAGGAGTAGTTTATCAGAGGGAAGAGCCGAGAGCAGCTTCATCTCCCTCTCTCTCTCTATCTCTCTCTCTCTCTCTCTCTCTCTCGCGTGCGCGATCCCGCGGAGTAACTAGCGGCGTACAATCGCAGAAGTGTTTGCGCGCGAACTCTTGTTTGCTCTCGAGTTTCTGTCTCGATTTTCCTCTTTCTTACCCCCCGCCGATCCCTTCCCTCCTCTCTCGCTGCAGGCTGCTAACTGAAGCGGCGCGCGCGCGAGAGAGAGAACTGCTTCCTCTCTTTCTCTCCTCTCTCTCTCTCTACCTTTATGTCGTCTGAATCTAGAGATGTCGGATAAGATGAGATCTTTATGGGGAGGAGGACGTTCGTGTGTGTGATAAAATCACAATTTACGTTCTAGTTGAGTGCTGCTTTAACGGTTATGTCGTTTAACAGTGCTAAGGCAATTTTGCGATCTGAACGAGTAAATTTATTTCCGCTTTAGGAGTTGCCCAGTCCGATGTTTGCAGCGATCTAGTTTATGGAGGCCGGTTAAAAATTTTATCTCGGAGTTACGTAATTCGATTATCGATTTTTTCGAATCGGCTGAATCGATCCCCACCCCCCTGGTAAAAGTACTGGGAAGCTCCGAGAGCTTTTTAAAGTTATACAGTTTTTAACCTTGTTAAATGATAAATTCAATTTCGGCCCTTGAATTTTCATGCTGAAAGTTATTCGAGCGTAATAATTATATTAGGTATGAATTGTAAAAAAGTTGGTAATTATAAAACAACCAGAAAATTCATGAGAAATTTAAATAATTTAATTTGTGATTTATCATTTCCGACTCTTCCACAATATTTTTGTGCAAAACCACGAATTTATCAAATGCATTATTGTTGAATTTTGATTAAAAAAATAAAGTTTTCTATTTTTAAAACAAGTGGACTCTACGAGTAAAGATAATTCTAATTACATTCAACTGTACACAAGTATTTATAACCTAATTTTCTATTAAGAAAATTAAAATTTCTCTACCGAGCAGAAAATATTTCCGCCCAACCTGCAACAAGCCATAAAGAAAAAACTGAAAAATTACGGTGCAAATTTTAATCTCGTGAATTCGGCTGCTTCGGAGCTTTTATTTTCATTTACACTCGCCGTAATATCGCAGAAAGTAGAATCGTAATCTAATTTAAAACATGGCGCCCCGCAAAAAGTTTCATTACTTTTATCTCCGCCCGGATCTGCGATATGAATCAAATTACAGTCATCTCGCCAAAAGGCGCCTTCACAATTCCTCGTCCAAAATTGAAATCTATTCAAAACCGAAAATTACCCTTCAGCAGCCCCCCGAACACCTCTCGCACGCGAACCCCAAAAACATCCGAGCATCGAGGCGCAGAGCAGGCAAAAGCGTGTCTGTCGGTTAAAGTAGAGGTGCACGGAAAGGTGATGAACTCCCGGTGCGCAGCGGTGCGAACTTCATGAAGGAGAGAAAGACGAAGGACTTTGCAGGGCGGATAGGCTGCCTAAGGTGGGCAGAGAGAGAGAGAGAGAGGCGGCCTCCTTTCGCCGTAGTCGGCGGCGAGTTTCTAGTCGGGCTATTGATCACCGCAAGGCCACCAACAACACGCCCTCTTAATTAAAGCCCGGCCCGGAAATCCGAGCCTCGCACTTTCTCGCTCCGAGAGTCTCCGTCTCTGTCTGGCATCAGACCTCTCTCTCTCTCGAGTCTGATTCATCCGATTCGCGTCGAAGCAAAGGAGTTCGCCGGAGTTCCGCTTCCCTCGCAGCACCCCGCCCTCCCTATTCCCCGCTTAGCCGAGGCCGGCTTTTCTGCGGCGCCCTTTCACCGACTACGCGACCTCTTGCCAGCCATGAAACCCGGCCGCTCTCGCTTAATACCCACGTCCCGGGGACGGATTTACGAGCGGTTTGCCGCGAAGCTACACACGCTCGTTTCTCCCTCTCTCTCTCTCTCTCTTTGCTCTCTTATACTCTTTCCGGGTGGGGGGGAGGGGCGGCCGCGAAGACTGTCCGTCTTTCCTTCGTTTCTGAGTTCCCTTCGGCTCGGGGCTTATGAAAAAGGTGAAAGACTGAAGAGAATTATCGGAGCGAGCGCTGATGGGAATGGGGGACTATTTTTTCTTTTCCTTTTTTTTTCGTCGAGCCGCGGTGAATTACGGGGAGTATATTTTTCAGCAGTCGGGGAGAGATTTCGTTGCGATGCTTGCTTTCTTTGAATGATTTATTCGGGGGTTTGGACAAGGTTTACTTTCGTTTGCCGTTAAAGAGGACGGCGCGGCGAAAGAGGGATGATATGCGATGTAGTTCGGACTCTAAGTGATTTATTGTGGGGGATAGAGGTTTTTAAAAATCATTTATTCGCTTCTTTTAAATTAATTTTATCTTCAGTTTCAATTCCTGTAGATTTTGAGCAAGGGGTTGATAATAGGGGCTGAAATGCAGTTAAAATGAATGTGGCGATTGTGAATAAAGATACGAAGATACAAAATCTATAGTGTTATAAAAAACTTAAAAACCAATGATTGGTCACATATTCATTTTAAATTTTACACATCACATGATGAGGTTTCTTTAATACAGATTTGTTTATTTTGTCTAGATTATATATCTTTTCATATAGATTCTGACTAACTCAAGCCAGATTTTTGTGCAGTGGTTATTACAAGCATGAATATTCGACACCGACTAAAACCATAATTAAAGCGCAAATGCCATTCAGTGCACCCTTCCCCCAGGTCCGGAAACAAGCAGGAAGAGCCGAAACAGCACAAAAGGGAGCGGGTAAAAAGTTCTTATTACAAGCCCGCATCGGCGAGGCATACAAAAAAGGATCTCCAAATGAGAAAATTCCTGGGCAAAAGAGCTCTGCATTAAAATAGCGCGCTCGCGCAGGACACGGAAGCGGAGCAAAAAGGCGGCAGCTGTCCGGCAAAAAGCATCCGATCTTTGCGCGACGACAAGCGGACGAACGAGAGACGGAGGGAGAGAGGGGGAGGCAGCGAATCCTTGGCTTTGAATTTCCCGCGCCGTCATTACCTCGAGAGTTCGTAGCCTCCAGATTGAAGAGCCGAGAGTATCCCCTTGCCCAGGTCGAGGGGGGGGGGGGGGAACTTTTGCGCCGAGGCGAACTTATCCAACGCGCATTCCGGAATCTTTGGACTTCGCGGAGGAAATTAGCCGAGAAAGAGAGGGAGAGAGGGAAGTACCGGAGACTCTCGTCATCAGCCCTGACCCTTTTCACCGTCGAGAAATTTAATATTAACGAGCCTCGTCGAGCTTCCTTCCTCCTTTTACGCTCGAGCAAAGACGTCGCCGCCGCCTCGTCTTTAATTATTGGACTTTATTCGGTTTGCAGCGGCGCTTCCGCAGATCACTGCCTTTTTTTCCCCCGTTTTGTGTTCGCGAGCGAAGATTATGCGAGATCCAGTTATCGATAGGAAATATGTACCGACTGCGTCGATAAGCACGTTTATTGCAAAAAAGATTAAGCTTTTTTAGCTTCTAATATTGGTATGCGTTACCCTTTATTTTTATTTAAATTTTTTGTTCGTGAACGATTTTAATATTTTTAATCAATATACTGTGATAATAACATTATTTACGATACTTTATTAAAAATTTAAAAAGATTTTATGCCGTCGTTTTATTTAAATCAGCTCGTTAATTGTGTAAGCTTATTTTCTGAAAAATAAACAAAAATTTTATTTTTTTTTTTATTAAATTAAGCTAACGTGCACCATTTTTTCAAATCACAAGAATTTAAAAAAAAGTGATCGAAAACTACATAGTTCTAGGAACTAACGGTACGCTTAACATATCGACGTTCGCCAGAATTTCAATTATGCCAAAGTTCGAGCAATAAATCGAAGCAATTATTCAGTGTAGATTTGAAAAATCGGGCTCTCAGCCTGACTGATTCCACCTTACCGCTTCCGCTGTAAACCAAGCAAAAGAAAGCCCGAAACCCCCGAAGCGCGCTCTGCGCTCTCTCCCTCTCTCTTTCTCTCTTGTCGATAAGAAAAAACGGCACTGACAATGCGAACGACAGGTGGAAAATGGGCGAAGACCGTCTAGCCTCGTGTATAAAGCCATAAATTGCGATCGTCGGCTTGCCGACGTAGCAGCAGCAGCGGCAGCGCCGGAAAACCAGTGAATATGGCAGACTGCTCTCAGCGAACGTGTATCCTCTCTCCCTCTCTTCATATCCTTTTTCCGGCCTTCATTCATTCCTTCCGTTCTTTTCTCCCCGCCGCGCTTTTCGCCCATCCATCTCTTTATCTCGCCGCTTTCTCTCTGCCTCGCGTCTCTGGACGAGAGAGAGAGAGAGAGAGAGAGAGCGAGAAATGTATAGGGACGCGGGCGCGCGCGTTCGCGCCCCAGCTGGAAAAGCCCGGCCTGAAGATAGGGATATTAATCCGCGGAGTAATTCAGCGTGCCGAGCTGCGAGAGAGAGAGAGAGAGAGAGAGCTCAATGACTTGTAGCTCGATGTATTAGTTTCTATTTGTCTGCGATGGTTTTACGGCCCTCGGACGGCTTTCTAGTGTTGATAGTTGGAAGGGGCATTTTTCAAAATGTTTTATGAACGAATTTCTGCGTGTAAATCTTGCGCGGTTCGAGGGAACGCTGGTCGAACGAAAAGATAGCTTTAATTGAAGAGCCGCGGAGAAAAGCAAATTTTCAGAAAGATATTGATTATAACTTTTCAAGGATTTACATATTTTTGCTATTCAAAGCTGGTAGTCGATAATTTATAACGCTTCGATTGCCTAAGTGACAATTTACTATAATTCGACGACTAATAAAGCATTCGACCGGACGTGAATCTCTTTCGAGCACATAACTCTGAGATCGAGCTCCTTTTACCCGCCGAGTCGAGGTGACACAATTGCCCAGAAAGATAAAATATGTCGGAATTCGAAAAACTTTCTATATACATTCAAGAAAAAGCAGTCGGACGTCGAATAAAACTTGCGCAAATGAAACGTGTGCAATGGCATATCGCGTGATATACTGCATATTGTACAAGTCGGGGAGATAAGTGCTTTTTTCGGGTTACATTTCCCCCGCTTTTACGACCATAATCGTTTAGCAAAATACACGTTACCGAAATGTAGCGTCTCTCTCGGGGGGTATAAGATATTTTAAATGGCCGTGTTATATTTCACTTTTTTGGTCGCGGCGCGCACTTTCGCGAGGGGCAGATTCGTCTCTCTTTCTCGGAGAGGTACGTAGCTCTCGAACTTTCTGAAAGGACCGGCGAAAAAAAAATTAAGAGCCGCGGCGGATATTTTCTGCGGGAAAGTTTTTACGGCTCTTGGGTCGTGTCGCGAGGGACGAGTCCGGGGGCTCGGACTCTCGTGCTTCGAGAAATGGTATGAATCGTTCGGCGGAGGAGCCGTTATTGGCGGTCGTTTCGTTAATACTTGCCACTTATTTGCTTTCCTTGAGGATTCCGAGTTCTGAATGGATGAGACCTTGTTACGATTCGTAAAACTGATATTAAATTAGTGAAGTTTTATTAATGGAACTACCGCGAAAAGGATTGGCTATGCATTTAGTCATTATTAAAGTGTCTCCTTTATGACCAAAGTTTATCGATACCGCTACCGTAAAAATTTGCACGCTCAATTAATAAGCTATTTTGTTGAAAACGCTTGATCGTAAGAAATACAGTTAACTAATAAAAGCTATATATATACACATAATTCTATAGAAATTCATTTGTGTCACGTGCAAGACAATATGTTAGATGCAAGGTACTGTTAAACCAAATTTTTAAATTCAGCTAATCGAGCCGAATCTCGAAAATTTTGGAAGGACTCGGTAATTTTTCATTCCTTTTTTTCAATTCCAGTTATCCATGAGTAAGCGTCTAAAGAAATTCAAGCTGAGCTTTTACAGATAAAAAAAACCAAACGATTGAAACAGTAAACTCCTCTTTTAATTAAGTATCTTCCTTAATTTATCATACGCACTGATTAACAAAAACCCCGTCCTCCCAGCCATCGAGGGATTAATAAATCCACTCGCCGTTCTCAACCGTCGATCTATTTCTCTCATTTTCATTTCCACCCCCCCCCCTTCCCGCCCTCCTCGCATTTCGGTGGGTATAGCTTTGATTTATGCACGTCGCTTTGGAAAGTTGGGGAGCTCGAGAACTCCGGGAGCCACTGAGTTAGCCGGGAGTTTTTGGTCCTCCCCGGTCGCGCGCGCGCGCTTGCGATCTCGTAATTTGCGCGCCGCGGTGTGCACAAGTGCGCGAAACCGTTGCCGCGTCGCCCGATGAAAATTGTTTTCTGCCCCGGTGGCTTCAATTAGACCGCGCGCGGAAGTAAAACCGGAAGTAATGATCGCCCCCGCTTTACGTCGGAGAGCCCCGAGAACTACTAATTGAGCCTTTAAAAAGGGGCCGACGTATACGCTGTACAATTTTCGGTTTTAAAGTTCGATGCGATGTATAAACCAGTCGTGCTCTCGCGGTTTATTGAGGGCCATTAGTCCCTTTTTAATTCACGTGCCGGAGGGGGGTGGAGCAGCGACGCAAATTGCTAAAGCCA
This sequence comes from Ormyrus pomaceus, assembly GCA_900474385.1. Taxonomy (NCBI): domain Eukaryota; kingdom Metazoa; phylum Arthropoda; class Insecta; order Hymenoptera; family Ormyridae; genus Ormyrus; species Ormyrus pomaceus. The sequence continues at coordinate 640 of UCOM01003108.1, read as the reverse complement.
TTTCAGACGAAGCTCGAAGCCGAGAGTATTCGCCTCGGCGGTGGATGTCGTTTGCATCGATCCGGGAAGTCAGCGATCGTTGAAACAAATTCTTACCCTCTGCCTCGGCAATTTTTATGACAGAGGCCTTTTTTGCATATTAAACTCCCGCGGCATAATCTGTTCTCGAATATTAAAAACTTGTTAAAGTAATGTTCATGACGGTTACGAGAAACTTTCGTATAAAAATTGATTAAATTCCTCCCAGCCATCAACCATCCTTTCAAATTAAGAACAATCCAAACTTCGGAAATAAAACTAAATTCCCCGAAACTTTTACATTATTAATTCCAAAAAAAAGAAAGCCAACAGGTCTCGGAGAAGAGGTAACTTCGACTTATTCTCCCCTATAAATTTTATCCGCGATAGATTAAAGCAAAAAGTATAATCGACGTCGGACGAAACGTTGAATGAAAACTCGCGATCAATTACGCCGGGAGAAGCCGCGCAAACTCGTCCGCGCTCCGCAAATAGAAATCGCTCGTTTTTCTCGCTCGTGCGCGAAAATTTGATTTCTTTCCCCCGTCGAGTCGAGGCGAGGTTGCCGGGTACGGTAACATTTCCCCGTACCTCTTCTCCGCAAATGGGGAGGGTCGAGGGG
>UCOM01003107.1:0-20266 GCA_900474385.1 Ormyrus pomaceus | reverse complement strand
TACAGGTTTATGCTTGGTGCTGAGAGAGTTCAAAACTTTCTTTGAACTCTGCACTACAAATTTTCCGAGTGCAAATAATACCAAATTTTTTTCTGTGAAAATAATATTTGGGAATAAAATACTTTTCCTTTTTGTGTAAATAAGTCATTATGAATATAATAAACGCATAAGGATGACATGCATATAATGAAAGGCTTGACATTAGAGTAATTAGTTTCGCTAATCACTTTATCAAATTTGAGACGGATGAGGTTATATTTTTAATACACTAATCCTACTAATATAAAAAATCTAATCTTTAAATTCTATATCGATTTAATATCTCGATATTATATTTAATATATTTTTTGCAAACTAGGTAATTCATATTTTCCAGGTAAAAATTAATAATCTACTTTTAAAATAACGCATCTAATCCAAAATCTATTTTCTTTAAATTGTTTAATCAGATCTATTGGATCCAAGCCCAAAAGCAAAGACAGTTTTAGATTAAAAAATTTTAAATTAACTATCTTTAGTTATTGAATATGAAGAACTTTAAAATTTCGCAGGAATTATTCTGATGAATACTGATGATTTTTACTCGCGTTTAAAAAAGTCATCACTTTAAAATCAAGTGAAAATCTAGATAAATAATCTAGTACATTGTGACTATTCTTTAGTTTTTAACTGGACGTTAGGAACCATTATTTTTTCTGCGTTTTACTATCCAGTCTCTGTATTCAAAATATGATAAATGTAGCTTAATAATCTCACATTATTAACTTTATAACTTTCTACAATAATATATACAAATATATATTACAACATACGATGGCTAAGATTGGTAACTAATCTGTCTACAGCGAAAAATTTCTTAATTTATCGTTGTATAATTAGGCTCTCATGACTTGTATTCGTAACCTACGACCATCCGAGATTCACAATCAAGACATTTCTTTCCTCTAAAGTATTTCGAGCCTGGAATCGAACTAATTCTCTAATCAACGCGCCATTTGTCTCTCAATTAACTATCAACAAGCAACTGAAGTCTACTGATCGCTGGAAAAGACAGACATCCCAGGATGATTCGTCCTGATATGTTGGTACAGGTTTCCCTTCTGCTTTGTCCTATGGTGGCAATAGGGACACTTGAATTTGGGTTCTTTTCCGCATTCATGCCTCGTATGTCGCAGCAGAGTCGCCCTGTGCTGGTATTCCTTTCCGCAGGCATCGCAACGGTAACCCAGCACAATGTCCCTCTTTATCCGTGGCAGCATTCGGATCGCCATCGCCACTGGAAAAAGAAAATGAAAGGGGTTCTGGTTAGTAAGCTGGAGGACTTGGCTTCGTTTGATTTTAAAGATCGGAACTGCTCCTGCTTAGATATTTAGATATGTTAAACCACCACCGAGCCAAGCTTTTACACTTTTTCTTTCTACCGACTAAATACTTTACTGGAAATAAAAATAGATATTTTATTAATTTTTTTTTTTTTTTACGAAGGATTACGTAAGACTAAAAGTGATAAATGTTTTGGAGCAATTGCAATCCGTAAAACCGACATACTACACTGAAGAAGAATAAATAACTAATTACAATTGAAGCCAATTTTTCTCTACTTTTTCGATGATAAATAATTTTAAAGCGAGTCTTAAAGAACTGTTGAGATTCTCTTACTTTCTATCTTCAAACAATTCGTATGCTCTTTTGCTGCACAAGCAATCATGCTCTATTATTTGGCTAGTCTATGTGGTACTGGAATCAAGATTTGTTTTTTGTCGCTTTTGTGAAGATCTTGTTTAAAATAAAATTTAATTATAATCTAATCTAATTTAAAATAAACAAAAATGTTACGAGCAAAATCGATTATTATTCCTGTATTAATATTAATTTTTTTTTATTTCTAAAAGTAATCATATCAAACTAATTTTATGAAATTTCGCCACTTCCCATATCGGAGATTAAATACAGTTTGCTGGATTTTCTTAACTGACTGATTGTGAGAGGTGGAACTTTGATATTTAAAGTTTTTAAAATCATTTTGCGAACCTGTTGACACAATTTTTTGGTTCAGACTTGGATTGTAGCAGTTGAAATGACTCATATCTAAAATTTAAGACAATAGAAAATTAGTTTTGAGTTATTAATTTATTAAAGGCTGGTAGTATGTTGAGCTGAAAATAACAAACATAACAGATTTTAGTTGGGGAATGAAATTTATGAGTTTCGGTTATTAAATGTTTAATATTCTTCTTTTATTATACAAATAAATCAAAACATTATTTTACATAATCAAACGAATTTCTTAGCTTAAACAATTCAACTATTATGTATTGATTGACTTAGAATCTGCAGCACATCGTTCGCAAAAATCGCTAATATATACAATTTATTATATTTTAGAACAGTGTAACAAAACATTGTTACGTTCCTGTTGTGTAGGAATATCAAAATTCAGTAAGATTTTGTTTTGAAGCTATTAATTATCATGATTAAATTGTAACTTTCTATGTGATAGAATATTTTTGCTCAAAATTAAACAAAAACTTTTAAATAAATATTCAAAAAATAGATTTATAAGTATTTTTATACAAATATTTTTGTAAACTCAAAAAATCACAAATAAAGTCTTAAGGTAGTCTATTAAATAATTAGATATAGAATATATTGATGTCACAGCAGTTGATTCAAAATACTAAAATTATAAGCAAAAATGATAAAAAGCATAATCAAAATAGTAAAACAAATAACAGAATAATAATTGTTCAATCACAACTTGATTTATCGACGATACTCGTCAAAATTTAGCAACAAAATAACAATACCGAAAGATTTCGAATAGAGTTACTTTCTAAACGCAATAAAATTTCACTAATAATTATCGCACCTAGTAAATAAGCGAAATATCACAACAAACTGCAACCTTTTTAGCGCAAGTATTGAAAACTAAATTCAATACAAAATTGTGTCGGTCACTTTTCATTGAAATATATATTACGTCTCATCTGACGATAATCAACGAATTTCGCTAAAGCAATAGGATAAAACAATTCTTGCAATTTAAGATCCAGTAAATAAATTCGAACAATCACCATCGCCTCCCCTACTCGTCGTTCCTGTCGACGTTCTCCACGTTAACGACGCACACCTTTTCCCCGGGATGCTTCTTCCTGATGTGCGAGTAGACCTGCGACGTCTGCTTGCTCCTGAGCTCGCAGTACGGGCACTGGTACCTGGGCCCGAAGCCGCACTCGTACTTGAAGTGCCTGTTCCTGTTGCTCTTGAGCGTGAATCCGCGATGACACTTGGGGCAGTAGTGCTCCTTCTCCCGCCACTGCGGTCCCCGGACCGAGAGCCGCTTCGTCGCGGCGGCGACGGCAGCAGCGGCAGCCGCGCTGCTCACCTCGAGGAAGCTCAGAGCTGAGCCCAGCTGATGCTCTGCGAACAAACGCCGTGCGAGTCGTTTAGATTAGTGGGATGCAGACTTGGGGAGGGCGCCCGCCGGAGTCGCTTTCGTGTGAGTAGAACGTGAACATGGTTGGTTAGTGGTCACAAGAAACACGGTGCGAGAAGGTTTTTTGCTTGGAGATAATTCAGCCGCCTGGAGGTGTTCGATCAAGATTAGAAGAAGACGAGTCTTGCTCTAATGTTGCTTTCCAAACATTGCTTCGATCGTCCCCAAGTAAAAGGATATTTGGCTTTTATACTTACGCTTTTGGCGATTAATTGGCGTGAAAATTCTTCCTTTAAAAATGGATTTTTTTTTATTGCGATTAATATAAGTTTTGCTAAAAACATTGCGTATCTTGGGTTAGTTTATGTCTGTACAATAACTTTTTAAAACATTCATGCCACAAACGTAAAGCCTGTCGTCGCTGTTGATTAACAATTAGTAATTGCAAAACGTTAATTATTGCGATTAGTAAAAATAAACATTTATCAATGTAAAAACTTAAAGTAATATGTGGGGGACAGTCGATGATAAAGTCAGATCATATTATCAAATACCAGTTTTTATTTAATCGATTTAAGAAATAGAATCAGCAGACGTATAAAATAAGTACAAATACACTGTGTAATGTATCACATTGTAATATTTTCATGCAAAGGACTGTTGTTTAACATGGTTTTAAGACAGATTTTACATGTTAAGTACTTTATGGGCTGCTGATCAGTCTTTGAGGTACACTTATTGAAATCCAATAGATTTGGCATATTGCGTATAAACTTTTCAAGTTAATAATAAAAAAAAATCAAATTAATAATAAAAAAAAAACGGCAATGTAAAAATTAAATAAAGTCAAATGTTAACATATAATATGTTCTACGATTAAATCCCTAATAAACATATTAACAACAAATAACTTTTCTTAAGTACCAATTAACAATTTGAGGAACAAACTTATTATCACGAAGTTTTATACGCATATAATACATTGCACTAAAATACATAAAAAATGTATATATTAACACTCCATCTCCAAAGATTTAAAATGCACGTATTATGTATTCATTATCAGTCTACGTATTATCACTCGTTGCTTTCAAACAATTTTCCACTTTTCTTCCTCAATCGTGAACGTCAACTAACAAATGCAATTCCCCCAAACCGATCACCAATTTTCCAGGCTTCGAATCAGCCCGGACAAGTCTCACGATTCCAATTTACTCGTCGTACTTGAGGTGTACCACGTAAACCCTGTCCCCCACGTGCTTCGTTCGAATGTGGGACATGACATTCGAGGTCTGCTTACTGCGGAACTCGCAGTAAGGACACTGAAACCTGGGCTGCTGGCCGCACTCGTACTTCAAGTGCCTGGTCATGTTGCCCTTGACGGTGAAGCTGCGCGAGCACTTCGGACAGCCGAAGGGCTTCGCGTGCTGTTGCATCTGCTGCTGCTGCTGCGGCGTCAGCACGACGGTTTTGCCCCGAGTCTGACTGAAAAACGGATCCTCGCTGCTCGTCAGCGGAGAATCGTTCATCTGCCCGGTCGGACTGGGCGCGGTGGGCTGAAGCGTCGAGTCCGTCGAGGGCTGCTGCAGCACGAAATTCAAGTCCAGCTGCGGCACGAAGAAACCTGAAAAAGTAAAGCGATTCGGCTGGTTAGTGATGAGCGAGGAATTTGCTTTGTACCTGCTATTGTTTGTGTTGTTGTGACATTGAGATTGTACTTATAGAAAATTACCAAAATAAAGTAAAGCTCTTACTCTGTCCACCTTTGGTGAATTTGAGTAAATACGAGTTCTAGCACATAAAACGTAAATCTTCTTATCGTCTAAAAGCAATCCTTATCGTCATGAATATAATTACCCTTTTCATTATGAATGTGAAAAAATCTGGTCGTAAGTTTTTGGAAAATTTTATAAATTAGAGAAATGAGTATTTAATAAATAGTTTTATTGGTGAAATAAATAAATATATTTACACATGTTTATATAATAACATATTTAATGTATGAAAGTAGTCTTAATTATTATTAACCCTTTTCGGCATACATTTTTCTATTGACTATTTTGGCTTGAAATGTCTTACTCGGGGGTTTTTGGGGTCGCTGAATACGAATCTGCAACTAGAATTTTCATTTTTCAAAATCCAAGATGGCGAATTCAAAATGGCGAATCAACAAATTTTTAGATTTTGAAAAATGAAAATTTTAATTGCAGATTCGTATTCAGCGACCCCAAAAACCCCTATATAAGAAATATCGTAAAGATGCGTTTAAAAGTTTTTTCAATAATGAATTTTTTCTGAAAAAAAAAGGTGATTTTTCTGTATTTGTTTATTTGTATAAACATATTAACAAAAATTATAACTAATTATTACATGAATTTGGAATCTGTAACATATCAAGATCATAAAATTACAAAAAACGCTAGATAAATCGTACAAAAACTGCATTGAAACAGCAAATGTATAGGCAAAGGTTGGTCCTGGGAGACCCGCTGTGCCGGAAAGGGTTAAAGACATTCTTGTACAAATGAAGTGGGCAAAAGACAATAATTGGCAACTTCTCTGACTAGGTGTAGCTAAGTTACACGTTCCTAATTGTCGAATTAAAATAAAACTAAAATTTAATTTTTAACTTAAAAAAAATACTAATTTGTTCAACGACGTTAACTACCTTCAAGTAACCTTAAGTACACGCAGCGTACGAATGTACACAAATTTACACGGACTAAAAAGAGAGAGAGAGAGAGAGAGATCACCGAACGATGAAGGTCAAAAATATTTCTCTCTCATTTGGTAAAAATTGTCCTATACACTGAGGAACTTTTCTCCCAATCCCGCCACGAACGAATCTGCCCTCATCAGTTCGGCCGTCTCCTGGTCAGCTTCATGTTCGTCGCGATGTCGATGCAATACATCTCCCTATTAGGATGGAAGGTGCGGATGTGCGTCCAGGCGTGCGTCCTTTGTCTGAGATGCGTCTTGCAGTAGGGACACTCGAACCTCTGGGGCGTGTCGCACTCGTACCTGTAGTGTCTGATCATGTGACTGCGGTGCTTGTAAGTCCGGCCGCACCTCGGGCACGGATGACGGCTGTCCGATGCGTAAATGTCCGGCGGCCAGTCCTTGAAAGCTAGACCTGAAAATAGAGAAGACGTCGTCGTGGTTAGACAAAGTTTGGCAGTCGAGCTCTGGCTTGCAATGAAAAACCAGTCGGGTTTCCAGTTTCGGATTATAGGAGCGTGATAAGCTTTTCATTGAAAGATTTTTGTTTTTTATCGAACACTGGTCAAATTCATGGTATCGATAATGAGTATCGACCCTCGTACACTAGCATGCAGTTCGATGCTCAGAAAAAAAAACACCATCAATCGGGAAAATCAAAGTATAGAGTTTTCTTTTTCATCAAAATTCCTTATCAAATATATTTGCATCTTAGTCGATTGTACATTTCGCCGAGGCTTTTCAGAATTTATTTACAAAAATACAATTTCATCGTCGAGTTATTTGAGAATAGAAAAATATGTTCAGACATTCTCGCGAAAAAATGCAATCTCTAACAAGCATCAAGTTAGTCTCTTCCTCAGTGCTGCAGCGAAAGATCGATGTAGCAGACCGTCTGGCTGGGGTGTTTTCCTCTGATGTGTCTGTAAATGTGGTCCTTGCGTTTATTGCGAAACTGGCAGTAAGGACAGGCGAACCTAAGGGCTCCGACGTCGTTAAAACTGGAACTGGTCAAACTAGTGGCGACTTTGGTGGCTGGCATGAGGGCCGAGATGATGCTCCACGTGTCTAAGAGGACAAAAAACAAAAGGGACTCGTGTTATCTAATGTTGATGTTGAAATGCACTGAGAAGAATGATGGTGATACGGATCAGAATCAGTAATGATGTTTGATAAGCGTTTTAAATGAAATATGAAATGCGTTTTAATTGGAAATGTGTTTTTTTTTCATATCAAAAGAAGTTTTATTGATTGCTTAAATGCAGTACAAAGAAGCAAGGAAAAATCTTTTTACTACACTTTTTGTACAAATGATGTAAATCACAGATATTTATAAGACTTAAATTTTCCTAACGTGGTTCACGTTTCATTCTCGTATATAGTTTGTAATTCAGTTAATAATACAAATTATATCACTTTCGCCTTATTATAACTGCTACACTGTAGCATAACACATTAATTTAGTTTTAGTAGTTCTTAAAAACCTAAGTAAAAAAATTCGGATAATATAATATCTCACGTCCACTTAAACTTAAACTAACCGACAAAAGGTCCGCATTTCCCTCAATTACTTAAACGTAACCTAAAAGATATATTCTTTGGTAATAAAAATCACTGAAAAATCTCGAAGAACCAAGAAAGCACTGAAATAGCCTTCATTGAGCGCCTTCCAGCAGGTCCAGAGCGAAAATCGGATAATTGTGGTGCGTGGTCTTGATGTGCGAGTAGACGTGCGAGCGGTGTTTGGCGATGTAATTGCAGTGCGGGCATTGGAACCTCGGCGACTTGCCGCACTCGTATTTCAGGTGGCGCAGCAGGCCGCGGTACCATTTGTAAGTCTTGTTGCAACTCAGGCAACAATAGCTGCCCCTGTCGCGGTGGATGTTGACCTCCAAGCGCTGCTGGGGAGTGAAGCCTGAAAACAGGTTTGCCATGGCTGGTTAGTGCACTGAAATATGCGCGATGGGAGGCTGCCTCGAGGGTCGGGGGGTACTAGATTTCTAAGAGAGAGAAGTAAATAGGATGCAGATTCAATTTTTGAAATTACTTACGTTATGATGTTGGAATGGGGCAATTTCTTTAAATTATTTAATTATTTTTAAAAATTATTTTTTTAGAACTTTAACAAATAAAAAAACATGTGATACTTCACATGAGAATTCGATAAATTGACGAGAAAAATGTAATATAGTTAGAACTAAACCTTAGATTATAACTATTACAAAATTCGTTGTGTATTATTCATAATCGAAGTTTAATTATGAATACTAAAGACTATCAACTCTTGGAAATGAATAAGTAGACGGGGAGAAACTGACTTAGATATAAAAAAATGAGAATTACAAACTTTTTTTAAACGGCAAGGAACCTGAACATCTCATTTTATAGCAATCGAAATCATAGACTAGACATGTATGATTAAAGCGTAGTATTTCCAACGAAGTGATTGCAAAAGGGGCACATCAAAAGGAGCGGTTCGCAATTTATAAATATTGCTGCAACATCCGTAGAATTGGCTAGTCATTATCAGATGATCTGCGCAAAGTAAGTGTTTGTTTTTCTTGAGAGGCAATTGCACGAATAATTTATTAATATTTTATTCAGAATACAAATATAATAAATATGATATAGTATTTCTATGTTATTATATATAATTTATTTAGCCAAAACATAGTAAATTTAAAATGTACATATAATAACGTTATTCTTACGGAAAAACGTTGCAATGAACGATAATACACATAACACATATATTAATTGCATAATAAAAAACTCAAACAATTAAATACGTACCAAAAATTAAGCAGTGAGGCCGGGGTAAAAAAGTATCATTTACACATATGCCGCAATATAGTTCATTTAATTTAATATTACTTATTTTATATTGTACGTAAACACTTTTTTTTACACTTTAAGGAAGTTCTTTCGCACAGGAACATACTGTTGTATTACTGTATATTTTTTGACTAATGGGCAAAAATTAAATATAACAATATATATTTTTAAAGTATAAATGACTGAAAGAAGTAAATTACTTCTTAACTTTAAAAACAGATTAAGTGAGTAATATTTACACATATTTTACACTATTTTCTATTTGGCGAAAGAACAGCCTTAATCACACTTTGGATCCACGCAAAATAAAGTAGAGAGTTATTAGTTTACCACCATAAAAATCTCAAAGTATACACTTATACACTTACAATTTTATCCTTCTTTTCCAAAAAAAAGCTTTAGTAACTTTTGTGTTTAATAGTTTATTCGTTTCAAGTATTTAAAAATAAATTAATTAAAATTGATAGTTTTGCATACTAAAATAACTAAAAATAATATAAACAATGAAGAATTGAATGAAACAATACCTTGATAACTCGTAACGAATAAACTAAATGACTACCCTTAAAACCCAGCAACTCTCAACCACTCGACTGACTGTTCATGACGAAGGACGGTTTTTGGTTGGGGTGCACTCGTCGAACATGTGCGTAGACGTTGTGTGCATATCTGGAGACGTAATCGCAGTGCGGGCACTTATACATGGGGGGTTTGCCGCAAACGTGCCGGAAATGCTTGAACATGTTGGCTTTGTTCGTGTAGCGATGATTGCAGCGCGGACAGTAATAGTAGCGCTCGATCGGTCGCTGTTGATTGCGCTGCGACGTCAACGGCTTCCAGTAACCTGAAAAGAGAAGTTGGAAGTCGGTTAGAGAAAATTAATAACGGATTGAGGTTTGTGATGTTGCGCGATTGGGGGAAAAGACCTGATTAGGGTGTTATCACAGGAAGGTTAGGTCTTACTTTTTCAGTTGTTCATACAGGTCTAAGTAAACATGAGTAAGTTATGAATAGTTTTTTTATTTCAGATTATAAAATAATAAATAATTTATGAAAAATCGCCGCCTTTCCTAATCTAAGAATGCGTCGCTTGGAAGTGCAAATATAAATAAAAATACAAATAAAATACATACCAAATACAAGCGTTTACAAAGTATGGAGCTACGACAGCTTTTTATGTCAGTATCAGTTCTGAAGATTTATAATATTCTCTGTCGAGGTCACAATCTTATAAAAATATTTATATACACTTACGTGATTTAAATGATATTTAACGGATTTTGATGCTTTGTTAGGAACTGTCAGTAAAGCACTTTTGCAGTGATATACATAACCCATAACATTGTAGATTTAAATAGTTTCACTTAAACTATACTCGATAAGATTATATTAATAAAGAAGTCCAAAATAACGTTCATCTTACAAGCAAAAATTAATTTTTTTTACAACCTCTAGCCAAGTGGTTTTTTGTAGACTCTTATACGGCTCTGCATTATTGTACTTGGGTGCAACAACCGGGACCTACAGTGGAATCCGAACCACTTTGACGTTGGTAAAATTAATTTAAGAAAGTTATCTATAAAAACCAAGTAAATAATTATTTTCGACAAGCTTGCATGGTAACATGTATTGGGTGAGCTGAGAGAATCTTGAAATTATAATTACTGAAAAAGAGTTGAGTTTGAATATTTAAACAAAAATTACTATATTCTAATTACTATTGTGCACTTATTCAGTATTACTAAGGCTCTTCAGATGGACGTTGTTAAACTTCAGCAGAGATAAAATAATTTTTTTAAATTAATTTTTGCTTGAGATATCTAACATTATCTGAATCTCTTAATCGATACATAACATTCTGTATATGTACATTTATTTTTTCACGTTGACTATTTTGCATAAGTAATAGACCTAAATTTCACCATATATAAATCGATTCTATTTAAGGAACACGGTTTTGATTTTTATCTATTATTAAAGTATTTCTTATAAAATATGGTAAAAAATCAGACAAATATTTAAATTCCTCAGTAAGAAACTAGTAATTATTGCAATTAATCAAATCGCAAAAAAAAAGCATGCAGTTAGTGAGCCCCACTCATCACTTTCACAACAGTCAGCTTAAAGAATAATACAAGCACTCTAAAAATGACTTCGTCTCAATGCTCCAAGAGTATGAAATCTCCAAGTTAAGGTGAATGCCGAGAAAACGAGATTCTTCAACCAACGGTGAGGTAGGATGGCTTCTCCATGGGATGCTTTTTCCTCACGTGGGCATAAATATTGTGGGTGTACTTCGAGCGGTAATCGCAGTAAAGGCATCGATACTTCGGCGGCAAGCCACACTCGTGCCTGAGATGTCTCCTCATGTTCGACTTGTCCGTGTAGCCATGGCCGCATTGCGGGCAGTAGTAATTCTTCCTGATGCTGTACACCCGAGGTCGGTTCGCCTTTTTGCCGACATCTGCAAAGTAATCGTTCGAAAAGTCAGTGGAGATCTTTGAAAATTTAAGGGTTCGCTCAACTTTCAGATCGATTAGTAAGCATAAGTACACTTCGGGAAAAAGTGAGAATGTTTTAATATAATCGGGTTAATCGATGCCTTAATTCATAAACTCACTATATGTAATACTATTAATTACTTCAAGAATGTTGAATAATTTTAGAATTAGTACCTTCATTCTTCTACTTCTACTTACCCAACGTGCAATATAATGGTTCCATAACTTAAAAAAAAAGAAAGATATACATTATTTTGTTTTTAATTTACAATTTTTATTTTTTATTGTTATACACACTTGTATTGCTATTGCATATCAATACATCTGATAATTGTCGCATAGATATTTTTTGTATCTAAACTCGAAGATTATTCGTAGTATACTTTAAAAATAAATACTTGTATATAAATAGAAATCACACGTAGAGTACCAAAACACTATTAACGTAAAGACTCGAAATACAATTAGGAAGCAAACTCTAAGGTCAGTAACTTATTGCAAGACTAGACGTTGTTTTATAATACCTTTCACATTGGAAATACTATATATTATTTATAAACTCAATATCAAATACTGCACTGATAAATGTACTGTCTATCTCTCACGACTAAGCGCAATCAATATTTTCGAGTAATTAACGAGATGTACGACTAAACGTCTCAAGCTAAAACATCTCAGCTCTACCGACTCCGCGTTCAATGATCGCCCTCCATTCACACCGATAAAAAAGTCTCTCTCCTCATTACTCCATATCCCTCGTTCATCGCTCGCTAACCGAGGCGAAGAGCTTGATGGCGTGCGGCAACTTGCCGAAGTGCTTGGACCGGACGTGCCGGTAAATGTTCGAGGAGCAGGAGGCCAAGGCGTCGCAGTAGGGACACTTGTACCTGTGGCCCTGGCCGCAGAAATAGCGCAGGTGTCGCGTTATGGTGGTCTTCTGGCTGAACCTGCGCTTGCAGGTCAGGCACTCGTAGCACTTCCGCTGGTTCATGTGGATCTTGTACGAGATCATGCTCGAGATATCGTCCTTCTCGTTCAGCGTCCACGACTTACGACGACCTGCAACGAGAAGCCAAGGGAAGACAAGTCAGTTTCGGAGCAGAACACGCCGACCGTGCATTCACAGCTAGAGGATCAATATATATATTTGCCTACATGGATCTCACTGCGGAGGTTGCGTGTAGGGTGCTTATGGGGGACTCGAGGAGTGGAAAAGGGCTTTGTTTTCTGTTGTGTGCATTGTGTTTTGATAGTACATGTAGGCGAAGGCTTATATTCAAGGGTATTTATTATTTTCGTTTATTGGCGATCTTTTCGATTTATTACAGGTTTAATGCATTACTTGACCTGACTCACAACGATCTATAGGTATAATACAGAAACAATGAAGTAAATTAAAAAAAAAATATCCTAACATTTGGCACTTAAATATCTGCGCTAATGTCAAAGTAAAAGTGTTCAGAATCACACTTGTCAATACATCCTAACGACTTTCACAGGTAAGTTCGGATGCCACCTCAGAATATGTCGGCGGACGTTGGAAGACGAGTTATCGCGTTTGGAACAATGACAGCATTTGTAGCGGGGCAGTTTGGCGTTACATTTATGTCTCTGCATGTCGTAAAACCGGCCGAAAGTGATGCGACAGATCGCGCAGAAGAACCTCTGCGGCAGGTACGATGACTTGTAGTTGACATTCCGCAAATCTGCAAGCATTGATGTATTGGTTAAAAGCGTTGATAGCTAAGCGAGATGAAAAATTTGGGTTTAAATAAGAGCAATCTTAGTAGGCTTTGGAGCAGAACTCTAGAATTGCTCTTACTTACTTTACGGATTCCGAGAGTGTACGGAAAATGCGAGTAACTAAAAATCTCGTTTTAAATGATATCGGACAACACATGTCAGTCAAAAAATAAAGTTTAGAGAAGAAGGTAGAAATGCAAGAGAAATTAATTTGAAAATCAACGAAACAAAATTTGAAGGTTATTGAAATAAATGTTTTATATACAATCGTACGATTCGTTTGTATTTATTAATACATTGTACATTATAAATATCTTCTACGAAAGTATTTACTTTTCGCTATTTTCATGAGTTTTAGGAACTTGATCAGCAATGAAGCTATTATTTTTTTAAGTTGAAAATTAAAATACATTTTCTATTCTCATCAATTTTCGTGTTACGAATAGAGCGCTAAATTTGAAGAAATATTAGTTACTGCTTAATATTATTTTTACAGATATGTATTTAACAGATGATACGTATTATTGCATGATCTTTAATTTTTTTATTAGAAAATAAATTATTTCTTACACTATCCAAACTATAAAAGAGATAGATTTATAAAACGAAAAAAAAAACTTTTAGCATCATTTGGCACTGTGATGTCTTAAATATATAACTAACTTCATCAATACCTCTATCTTATAAAAAACTACAAAGTCTCTGCCTAACGGTCTAACCCGACGTCAAAAATAAAATGTCAAAAAACAAACGGTCCAACGCAGGTAAAAGCACAGGCACAATTGCTTCAGCAAAGTCCAGTCTTTAGTTCTTGTGCACCTTAACGGGCAACCCGTCGTGCTTCATCCTGACGTGTTTGTAGATATTGGACGAGCACTTGTCCCTCTTCCCACAATAGGGACACTGGAACCTGGGTTCCTTGCCGCAGTCGTACTTCATATGAGTCATGAGGGTCTTCTTGTACGTGTAGCCGGCGTTGCAACGAGGACACATGTAGGTGGCTGGCTTGCCGCCGGGCCAGATTGGACCCTCCTCCGGCTGTTGTTGCTGCATCTGCTGCTCCGAGCGCAGTACGTTCAGGAAATCCGTCCGGCACGCCGAGAAACCACCTACGAACAGGAAGCGGAGGCGAGTGGTTAGTTGGATGGTTGAATTTGGGGGTTTGCGTGGTCTTGCAAGATTTGCTGGCAGGTTTAGAAGCTAATACACGGAGTTCGAAGAAAAAATGTTATAGAAGATGCTCTTACCGAGGTTTGCTTTCGATCGATACTAGTTGTGGAGGTAGTCTAGCTGAAATGTATGGTATAATAATGGTATAAAGTTCACTCGAGTATGCGAGATTTTGAATATTTCAGGGAGAGGAAGTTATAGATTTGTGCTACTAATCACGAGGAACAGTAAATTCTTATTGTTAACATAAGAGAGGTGAAACTTTATATTGTCGATACACTGTTAGAAAACTTGGAGGTGTTTCAGTAGTTTGCCGAATTTCATTGTATTTGCATTACAAATTGGGTTGTTAGAGAGTTTCATATAAGTCATTGATTAGAACATTTGCATCGCCCGCCGTCGTAGAGTTCCAAAAAGTTGATTTAGATATTCTGCTGATTTAAAAACTGTAAAATAAAATGAAATAATTAATCAATATGATTGGCATCTATTGAACTAGTAATGTGATTCAACTGCAAACATAATAGCGGTATTAGTTCTGATAAAAATAATTATTAATTAGGTTCGAATATTTAACGAAAATTATGGAGTAGATCCAAGTACAGCAATTCAAAGTCATATACATTTATTTTCATTTATTATTACTTATAAAAATAAAAACGTTTATACACTTCATTTGAACTCAATGTTTACGCATTTTACCAACAATAAATATATCATATACTTTGAAACTCAGCCTGTTTCAATAAATTATTATTATAAATAAATCGCAAATAAATAAATAAATCTGATAGAGATCTAATAATTTAGCTTCTGCTCATAATACTAATCTCAAGAAAACAATATTTGGCATCTACAATCAAACAAAAAAAAAGATCGATCACAACTTCAGTACAGCTTCGTGACGTGCACCGATAATCCCGGATGGAACTTCCTCACGTGATTGTATATGGTGTGAGTCCACTTGCTGACGTGAACGCAATACGGGCACTGGTACCTGGGTGGCACATCCTTGCACTCGTACCGGAAGTGCCGGTACATGGAGTAGCTCTGCGAGAAGGAGTGATCACAACACTTGGGGCAGTGGTACCGACCCGTTGCCGGGTTCATCGTCGATTCCACAAATTTACGCATTGCCGCTCGGTCTTGGTGCTGATTTAGTTGTTGTTGCTGCTGCTGCTGCTTCGCTACGGAAAGAGAGGAAGCGAGATGGTTAGTTTGCTGATTTTAGGCGGTGCAGATGATTAGTTCGATTGTTTCGGGGGGTTGAAGACGTGTTTTTACCGAGGATGGATTGATTGATGAAGGTTGGGTGATGAGACTGTGGTATGTGATTTGATTTAATAAAAAGGATCTACGTGTCATTAATTATTTTATTTTGAAACTTTAATAATAAAATGTTGGCTGAAATTTTCTTATTTTAGTAAGAAATATCTAATTCTATTTGTGAGAATTATGAAGGAATCCTTGAACATAAATAACAAAAACTTTGAGAAGAAAATAATTTTAGTATAAATTATATAATAAAATGCACACTGAAAGAGGAATATAGGCATAATAGTAAAGAAATAAAAAAAAGTATAAGATAATTTTGTTTTTATTAAATTAATCTCAAACAGCATGAAATTTTGAATCGTATTTGGAGTGTAAATAAATATTAGAATAATCATAAATATTTATTAGAATTAAAATACTATATTTACAAATTTCCATTCTTAATTTTATTACAAAAATAATAAAACTTAATGTCGATAGATATTATATTATCTAGCTTCTTTATATTTACAGAATCCTATTCAATATTAAGAATTGGATAAATCGAATAATTGTCAATCATTGTACACATTTTTAACTGCTGGCTCGCGTTTGACATCATCAGTAACATTAAATTGATAAATGTTTTATTGCATTGCTGATTTTGATCTTCATATTGAAATTTACAGTTTTTAGTTAAAATTTACAAGGACATTTTGTAATTATGAATCATGAATATTAGAATACTTTCAAATTCGCAATGAACTTTTTTCAACAATTAAAAAATTCATAAATTTTGTGATTTAAGTATCACATCGCATTCTAAGCACAATTTCATAATAATATTTAGAAAATTTTAATTGTAAATATATATATATATATAATAAGTACAAAAAATACTGCTTTAGGAGTTTTGATTTTAGAAGGTTTCCTGCTTCTACAGATACTAAAATTTTAATTTTGCGTATGTATTAACTGCGCAATACTCTTAAAGGTACTATTTACAGATTAATTTTTAAAATCATTAATTTTTAAATAACAGGGCAAAATATAAATAGTTCACAACCGCACTTAAACGTAAAAAGATTAAATAAAAATCGAGCCCAATTGACTACTCCAGTTCCTCCTCTCAGTACAGCTTAACCAGCGTAACCTGCTGATCAGGATGCACGCACCGCACGTGCTGGTACACATTCGAGGTCTTCTTGCTGACGAGGATGCAATAGGGGCACTTGTACCTGGGCGCCTTTCCACACTCGTACCGATAATGTCCTAACATAGTATCCCTGCGCCCATACCCATTGTTGCACTTGGGGCAGTGGTACTTGCCAGTGAAGGAGTTGTACTGTTGCTGACCGCGCTGCCGCCTCAACTGCTCCGCCTTTACACCAAATCGCCGCAGTTCCAGCTTGCAGGCTGTAACACACAACACGGAGCGAGCTGTTAGGTAACTGCCGCTAGAGGGCGCTTGTCGAGACCGCCGACCTCAGGAACGTAAATCGCATGCGAGAGTGAACAACGATTGATTTCATTGGGGGATGTTAGAATCAATCGGGAGGATGTGTGAGTTTGTATACTTGCCTGTATTGAGCTCTTGGATACTTGAGAAACGTAATGATTTTTTAGGGTTAGTTAGAAAAAGAATGGTGAGCTTAGATTGAAACAGGTCTTTATTTGGTAACGATTTTGCTTATGCCTTGAGATTATCACTAGAGTCATAGCAAAAATATAATCAAGCGACGCTTCTTGATCTATGAAATTATCTGCAGTTAGATACTACAAGAATAAAAATTTACGTTCATTTAAGTCGTAAATATAATGATATTTATGCAAGCTCGTTACATTTACAAATAAAAATACTTTCAGTCATTGTGTTTAGCTCCATACATAACAAGTTATATTAACATTTAAGCTCTAAGAAGTCACAGCTTTTTAACCAGACTAATATTATTTAAGCGTATGTTGAAATCTTTGATAATACTTTGCAACAGCAGTTTCTCCTCGTTTATATTAAAGTTCTTAAAAAATTAATAGAACTTATTACTTGAAGAATTTCAAGTATCTTATGAAATACAACTCTAAAATCACTCAAAAAACTTAGCAAATTATCCTATGATTACATATCAGAAAAAAGATAACTAGAACAATATAGACTATAATTTTTATCACGACAAAAAATTCTTTTTTTAAACTACACACAGGTACATCTATTACAAAACCAGAGAATCTTTTTATTACTTGTCTTAAAGTAATATATCTTCTTAAAACTGTACATGCGCATCCTAAAATTTAGAATATTTGAATTATCCTTTGAAAATTTTCCAAGGCATATCTTTTTATAAAAATAAATATTCAGTCACGGCGTAGTTAATTCTACAATATCGAAGCATACTTTTTATCTGCCAGAAAAATACGAAGCATCTTCTCTCTCTTTAAAACAGCGATATTACAGTTCGAAAAATACAATGTCACGTCTTAAACAACGTCCTAAAATAGCGTATTACAAACAACCGGCTTCGTGGGATGAATGTGTTTGATGTGGTCTTGCACATTGAACTTCTTCTTGCTGAGTTTACCGCAGTAGGGACATTCAAACCTGGGTGGTTTGCCGCAATCGTACTTGTAATGGGCTGTGACCGCACTCTTGGTCGTATAGCTTTTGCCACAATTTGGGCATGGGTACCTCCAGCTCTTTGATTTGCGGATGCCTGTCTTTCGTTGTAATTTCTTGGACAATTCGCCGTTTCCCTGCCAGCAATCCGAGAGCATTTGACGAAGGTAAACTACAAAAGAATCAAAAGAGTTTTGGTTAGAAAAGGTTGAGATGAAGGCATGATTTCTTCTTGAATCTTGTCGTAATGTACAACATATTTTGATGCATTTGACAATTAATGGCGATGACGGTGTCTGATTTACAAAAATTTACACAAAATGAAATGAAAAACTTAAGTTGCATAATTAAGCTCTGGAATGTAAACTGTCACGAAAATTAAAAAAAAAACGAAAAGGGGGTACATAAATTTTAAATTCAATATAATTTATTATAAAGCTGAAGTTGACAAAATGAATATTTATTACAAAAAAAGGTTTTCTTTGTATATACATAAATAAATGTTTACAAAGTATACAAGTGTATTTACAAATTAATAGTAATTTTGCTGCTGAATTGTATTGAAGGATAAATAAAGCTAAATACCTGATATGACAGTGAAATTGTTCCATCTTTCTTTGTCAATACCATGGCAATAATTTGATAAAATATCTTATACTTTTAAATTTAAATCAAATTATTCTATTGTAAGTACTTTTTCTTTACAAACAGATTTTATTTTTGGCACTTTTTCTGATAATTTTATATCGATAAATATATACATTATAGATAAATGTATACATTTTAAAACACATTGACATCGTAATTACATTTTTTAGTATAAATACTTAAAAATCATTTCATATAATTTGTATGTATTAACTAGGTGATTACTAAATTTTCAGCAACTTCAAATCTCATGTTTTAACTATATTAATAAAACTTAGAACTCTCGGATCATTTATGGAATTCTCAAAAATGTTTTGGATATACATAAGTTTTAAAATTCACGTATATTCTATAATGACAATACGCCTACATTATATAATGAATATCAAAAGCTGAGACTTTTTCTAAATACTACCTTATTGATTCATTTTGCACCAAAATTACCCACCTTTAAGCATTTCGGAACGCTTTAAAACTTTTGAAACGCCATGTTTAATAATAACATTCGGAAACTTCTTAGTATTCAAGAATATACAACAGCATAAAGCAGAATTAACTACTGCTCTAAAAGCAGTATTAATAGTTACTTCGTTTTAATACTAATCAAAAATATCACATTTTTCAATACTAGCGAATAAGTATGTTCCTCTAAGGAAGCAACTATCAAAAAATTGCGAGATAGGGGAGACCCGGGTAAAACTGACATCTTAAGGAAAAACGAATAAAAAATGAATTCAAGAGCGAAAAATATAATCAATTAAAATTTTTTTCTAAAGTAGATATCAAAATAAATAAGTACTTGCGACTATATCGATGAATTATTGTTTAAACATATAATAAAAATTTTGGAATTTTGAGGTCTTCAAAAATCTCCGGGCAAAACGGACACCCTCAGGAAAATTCAATAAAAATTGATTAAATAAGCAACTTGATCATATTTATATATACATTTGTTTATAGAGGTTTATGGCAACCGACAGGTTATTCTACATAAACAATAAGCCTATCTCGTTCGCACCAATGGAAAATTACGACGGTAGGCATAAAAAAAAGTTTCTTTCTCACTCTTAATAGAGAAAGCATCTTCCTCCTTGTCGCGGTCATCATAAACCCCTATTTATGATAATATAAGATTATATAATAATATATAATTATATAAATGACATTAAGCGGTGTTTCTGGGACTTTTTATATATATAACGGTGCTTTCTGGGACGCGCAAGCCCGTTTCACAACGTGAAAAATTTATTTTTTTGGTAATTATTACTACTGGAACACGTTCGTGATAATTATTTCTTTAGTAATACTTAATTACTAAAGAAATAATCACCATTAGCGTGTTCCAGTAGC
>UCOM01003106.1:0-20271 GCA_900474385.1 Ormyrus pomaceus | reverse complement strand
CTCCACTAATTTCAGACCGTGAATTTATGTAGAAAAATTTTGATTTAAGATTTTAGGTAAATTATTTACTTTAAAATAAATAAATAAATAATTAAAATTTTTAAACAATACGCGTATAACCTCAAGAAAAGAAAATAGTACGCGCGAAGCGCGTTCGATTTTGCTAGTACTTTTAAAATACTTAATTTTCCAGAACTTTTTTCAGTTTCTTCATCTTCACCTCGGTGCGACCGTGGTTTGTTTTTTTTCTTTAAAAACTAGATTCTTTTTTCGTCAAAGTCTCGTAACAATATCCGCGGCGGGGACAAGAAAATTAGGTCCGATTGTAGAGCGCATGCCTCGTTACCACATATATACAGACGAGCCTCGAAACAGAATTCTTATACGCGAGAGAAGGCGCGCGGCGAACCGCAGCCCGGGAGCCCGGAAAGAGAGCCCGAGATAAAGTAGGCAAACGTGCACACTCGCGCAAAAAGAAAGAGGGTAGAAAGAAATAAAGCCGGAATATTAGGATAGCGGAGCGCGCGCCGCCGCC
Organism: Ormyrus pomaceus; assembly: GCA_900474385.1. NCBI lineage: Eukaryota > Metazoa > Arthropoda > Insecta > Hymenoptera > Ormyridae > Ormyrus > Ormyrus pomaceus. The sequence continues at coordinate 19,736 of UCOM01003106.1, read as the reverse complement.
GGGAAGAGTTAACGAGACGTCGCGCGCGCCAAGAGCTTCAAGAACTCCATTTGAATCGCGGAAAATAGAGAGGATGAGCCTCCGTTCTCTCTCTCTCTCTCTCTCTCTCTCTCTCGCTGCGCGGGAGTGCATTAACGGCTATCGCCGGAGCTCCGTAAACACGAGACCGGGGAAAAGAGACGCGCGTCGTCGGCACGAAGAAACGACTCGCGAGGCCGTTTGGGAGTTTCGAAGTCAAAGGGTTCCGCTCTTAATTCGGAATTTTACCTCTAGTTCAGAAGACGCCTTACGCTAAATGATCATTGGATTGTGATTAGTTTATTTTTGAGGAGAATTTTAAAAATAAATAAAATATTTATTTTTAAAATTAGCATCGCTGATGAAAACATTCAAACGTCGAGTTATTATACAATGATCTGCATACTTTAATTAAAAGATTTATCACGACAGATATATAAAAAAATGCAAATTTCTTTTATCAATTCTGCATTCGCGCTGGATAAATTAGCTTTAATCAGTTCGGATGCAAACGATGTCATAAAGGAGGAAAATATTTCGGTGAACGCTAATTATGCAATGTCGTTTTTCAATTCGTTCGTCGAATACATTATTGATGACGAAATTGGTTAATGAAAAAGTATACATAAAACTATACAGAAGCGTCAGTAATTCTTCCTATATGTCCTTTGTGCAGGAAAAGCCCGGAAAATCACACAGCCACAATGATCCCCCACCTGCTGTCTGCTCCCCGTCGTTAATCAAAGATCGCGGAAAAGCCCAAAGCAAACGCGTCTCCCGAAAACCACACACACCAGAGCCCACACACACAGAGAGGGACGTCGCACAAAGGACAAAAAAAATTTGCTCTTCTCATTGAAATGGAAAAAGCCTAAGCTGCAAAAAGAAAAAAAAAAAAAAATCCATTGACAGGGTAGGCCGCAGTCACAGATACCCATCGCGCCTCGTCTGTGTGTCGGTGAAGAGTAAACGCGCGGCCCGCGCGCGCCATTCAGCCGATAAAAAGCTGTCCATTCAAGAGCGGCCGCGCGCAGACCGGCCCCGGCCTGCGTAATGGATACATTTTGCGCCGAGCGGCCAATCTGTCCCAGGCGGGCTCTCTGCGGTCTCACCTCGACACGCGCAGACTCCGGGGCTATTCAGTCACGCGTCTGCCGAGCTTTTTCGCCTAAATCTACCGGCGATTCCGGCTGCTTCCGGACGCGCTTTTTTATTTTTATTTTTATTATTGCTCCAAAAGCGAGAGTCGGCGAGGAATTTTTTTCGCGTTTCGTGCTCCGAAAGTGTTGGGAAAGTATCGGGTGCACTTACTACTTTGAATAACCTTTCTTTGAGTAATTGAGCGATGGATGGAAAATCGGCCCATTTCTCTCAGGTTCTATTCCAGCATTTTCGGAATGTTTAATCACTTGCATTTGAAACCTGCCAATTACTCAACGAAGTGAAAGGTATCGCGTTATATTATTCTCAAATCTCATTCATTTGAGTTTGAAATTTTTTCAGCCCTTTTCCCCGGCAGATAAAACGCCTGAAAAGATGTTTTTAGCCAGAGAATAATTAACGGTCGTATAATGAATATTTGCGCAACTGGAACACTTTTTTTTATTGTATACTGCAACGTTTTTTTTTCGATCAAAGTACTGGCGATGCTGCCGTAAATAAAGTTTTTTTTTTAGCTTATATTGAAAAGCGTCGATAAAAGCATGCCCACTATGCGAGGTATTTTTGGAATGGAATATTTTGATTTTGGCTTTGCGCTTGATTAAACATATTTTCGAAAAAGCTTGGCGGATAAAAATTTCCAATTACTTCCGTTCGTTCAAAAAAAAAAAGCATTTCATATACATTTTTCTGACAATAAATTCAATCTGGCAAATGAAGCATCAGCAAAGCATCCACAAACGCCGGAAATTCAAGTTGCAAAACGTCTTTCTAACGATTAAGCCCAAAAAAACTTGGTAATAGCGCTAAAACTCGAAAGCCCGGTGGCAAATATAAGCGTTCGTGTATGCATAAAGTTGCGCGCGTCAAACTCGGCGCAAAAAGCGCTCGGGGAATAAATATCCGCGGCAGGAATAATCCGCGCTAATTACTCCCGGCAATAAAAAGCGAAACCCCGATAAAATCCTCCCCCCATTGTCTTCGCGCTCCCGTCCGCCTTTCTCGCCATTCTCGTTCGGCTCGCGCCGAAATATCTTCCGAATTCGTTCCGAATAAACCCTCTCCCGCGCGGACGGGGGTGGGCAGCCGCCGCGTAAACTCGCTTCCGATAACTTCTCGCCGGTACGGCTGGAAAACCGTCCGCTAATTATTCGGCTTGAACGGCACGTCGATTCGGGTGAAAAGCGGGGAAAAAGTTTGAATGCTCGAAATAATCGTAAGCGCGACCGCGGCCAGAAGGGAGCTGCGCCTTTCTTCTGTGCAGGGGATTAGCCTCTATAATTCTGGAGCCCTTTGTAGAATTTCGGCCTGGATAAGTTCTTGTATGCATATATAAGTTCTGTATATAATGGTCGTTGTTTTTTGTTGCGAGGAATTTTCACGCTCTGCCCGTCGTCGATACGGCAGCGGTGGAAATCACCAGTTGAACTATAAAAGTTCCCATTATAAAGCGAATTTCCCCTTAGAAAGACCGGTTAAAAGCATATTTTTTTCGGGCTTGAAATAATGAATTCGGAAGCCTTTCCAAAACAGCAATCGCGGAACAATTAACGGATTCTTAATTTTAGCCTCTGTCCAATTACCGCGGCATTACAGCGGAAAACGCACGTCGTTAAATCAAATTTTCACTTTGACAGGCCGTCCACCGTGTCGCGAAGCAAGCGAAGTCTAATTAAATTTTCTCGCGATACATAAGGTGACATACGGGACAGTCGCACTGCGAGTCTTCCGTTATTCCGCAACGGAAGCGCAAGCGTCGGCGCCTCGCAAGAAACATAATAAAAATAACGCTGTTTCGGTCATTCGACGATAACGATATAATCGATTGCCAATTAGAAATTTCTAAATAAGGTCCGATACTTTTCCAATAGCTGTTCTAGGTGTCAAAGTGCGACCTGGAAATCTGGCTGACGCTGTCGTCTCTGACGAATCATTAATAAGTCAATCGACAGGCTAATTAGACAGGTAGAAACGCTACACGAGTACGAGCAGATGGAGCAATTTTTCAGACAATTTTTACGATTCTACGGATTTGGAGTGATAATGGAGAGGTATTTTGCGCGGTTAAGGAGGATGATTATGCGAAAAGTGTGATGAAGACAGCGGCAGATTTAAAAAAAAAAAAAAAAGTTTACAGTCAAATTTGAGATTGAAAAGAAAACGGATATCTTTTCACTTAAACGATTCTGTAAAAAAATAATTTTATTGTAAATAAGTAGTATTGGGCAATTGAAAATTATTTATAGATTTAAGCGTTTATTTAAATAAATAATTTATAATTTTAGCAAACAGCGTAAATAAATTTTTTATGCAAAAAAATTAATTTTAATTATTTCCCAATCAACTTAATGCAAATAGGTTTTATCAATGCTTTTTAATTATTGCGTAATATTGAAAAACAAAAAAATTTAATCAAACCATAAAGCTCTCAAATCAATAATAATTTACGAAAGTATTTGTCACCCGTCTTACGAGCGCGATAACAGTCCCGCAATCACTGTCCCGCTTAATTAAAAATCCGAACGAAAATAAGTCAGTCCCGCCAACACTTTCTACGCTCATCCCGATTTCGACGAGCGCCGAAGCTTCCAATAATTAGCAGCTCTCGGCAGCTCTCGCGCCGCACAATAGCGGATCTTCGCGCGCTTCATTATGCTAATCTGGTTGGCCGGCTGTGCTGGCAATCAAGTCGCGAATAAATCAGCCCCTCCATCAAAGACTCGAGCATCGGCCGCCGCCGGGAGATTATTAGCGAGAGTTGCGGAGGTCGCGGTTATGACGATAAATGCCCCCCCGGCCGTCAAGTGCTTTTCAATTGGAATAATAACGCGGGTCCGGGCACTCCGATGGAAATCTACGCCCCCGTTTCCGCGGCGCAGCCATTGAACTTGGCGGGCTTTCAGCCTCGACCGAAAATTAGGACCCCATCCATTCAACGCGGGATGATTATTATTATATTCTGCAGTTGGCGACGGGGCTGCGAAGCTTAAGAGTGCGATTAGCCACTTTCGGGTTTGTTTTCGATTGCCTCTTTCCGCGTCCTTTATCGCCTCCTTTGCCAAAAAAACATTTATCAATCGAGTTAAAAAAATGTGCGCAGCCCATCGTTTACCGAAGAAATCGTAAATTTCCCGAGCTCGAGGATCTTCCCGCCTTCCCGGTGGCTATTTTAACAGAAAAACTCAAGCTCCCGAAGCCCGACAGCTGCAAGGCTCTCTCCGCTTCCGGAAATCTCCACTTATCGAGCCTCGGACTCGCGGCGAACGACTCAAGAGCAAACTTACCCTCGTAAACTGGCGTTGACAGGCGGCCCGCAAGCTCTAGTCCCGCCTCTCCTCCGCGCTCGAGAATCCCTCCATCCTCTCGGGCCGAATCCCCGTAAGATCCGTAAAGCTCACGCGCGCGTCTCGGACGGGGATTACCAATCCAGGGCCAACCCGTTTACTCGCCGCTTTCCCGAGCACGTGCACGACGATCTCCTTTGGAGAGAGCTGATACCGACGTACATATATATATATATATACAGGAGCACCGGCGCATGCGGCGCGTCGCGCGCGACTGAGGAGAGCGAGAGCGGCGCGCGAGCCCGGCTCTTCCATGCCCGATTCGCCCCCACTCTCTGCTTTCGCGCGCAACCATCCAGCAGCCCTTGGCGTCGGCTCCTCTTCCTTCGGACGCCGCGACAAAGTCGGCCGCGTTTATATTTGCTTTCTCCCTTTTGTACCTGCCGCGCCGGCGGCCGTACCTTCCCTCGACTGTCGACGCACTTTGGCTGCCAAAGCTTTCGCGGGGATTCGCGCGGGGGAGGCATTTGGATTTTTCTAAGGAATGACTGCTCCGCGCTGCAATTGTTCGAGCTCGAATATTGAGGGACGCTCGGGGTATGCTGATCCAGGGTAATAATGTTCTTTATAGAAACTTTATTTCGAGTTGAATTTAAATAAGAATGAAATCTATCGAGTATAATATTCAAGTATAAATTTCCTGGATATTTCCATCTCCTCGAGTTCCGTTTTAAGGAAACAAGAGTTTTCCTTTTATTTCGATTATTTTAAAATGTTTTTGTATATTGAGTATATAAGCTGTTGGCTTTTTTTTCGTATTTTTGTCTGTTCTTACCTCGTCTTTGAGATTGTTTGTCCGCTGCTTTTCTTCACGATCTTTTTGACTTGTTGGCTTGCTTTTCGATCCTTTACGTTTTATCTGCTGTCGCAGGTCGCTTTTTGCACTTTAATTGACGTTTAATCAAGGAAAAATGCAACGCTTCTGAGAAATCAAAGCGATCCTTAGAAAATCGCTGCTCCGTTCGTCCTTTCAACAATTGCGCGTCGCGCATCTGCAAGCTTTCAATAATTTTAATGGACGACAGAAAAAGTGTCAAAGAAACTATCGAAAGTAACTTCTGCGGCGCGAAAGTAATTAGTTTCTCGAGAAGACAATTTTGTAATAAACTATATAATTTCGGCAATAAACTACGCTAACTTTGAAGAAAGTATGGGACATTTTCCAATAACTTTTTCTGCGAGAATGGTCCATATGTTCACCACAAGTTTACTACTAGTATCCACTGCTCATTTTTCTTTCCAAACTTTTACCAGTAAATCTAAAAAAATCTCGTTCTTAATTTATTAGCGCGGAATTGAACTTTAGTTAAAATCATTCTTCCTTTTCGTATATAATTCATTTATAACGATTGACGTAATTAGTAAGTTTACCAAAATAATTTATTTGTTGAATTGGAAGGGAATAAGAATATCATCGAAGTTGATGTATTTCGGTTTTTCCAGACTATTAATTCTAGGCGGATTACCAACTAAATAAATGATTTGTCTGGATACCTGAAGTATGTTTTAAAAATAGTCAACGCCGATTCACGTAACTGTTTTATTTATTCTATTAAAAGATCTCAAGCTCAAAACAAGCAATCTCTCGGCGCTTCTAAGAGCCAAATTCCTATGAATTTTGTACACGTATTACCATTTCATGAAAATGCATCCCTAAAAAAAAGAGAGATAGAGAGAGAGAGAGAGAGAGAGAAAGGAAGAAGCTCTCGGCGCAAAGGTTCCATTTCGAAGGCAGAGGTGCAGCGATCCCGCTCTTTTGTAAACATCTCATCTCCTCCGAATTTCGGGAGCATTTTCCGGCCAGGTGCTCGGACACGTAATTGAGTGCCGGCGACATCGTCACATTCAGGCCGGGGAGAAAGAGAAGGGAAATGCTCATCGGCGCGTCTCTTTTCACGGCATTGTGCCTTATTGACTGTCCGCCGAGCGGTCGTATATATATATGTGTACGCGGGCGCAGAAGGAGGCCGCGGAAACTCCGTCTGCTTTGTTGTAATATGTGAATGAGGTGGAAAGCTGCTTGAGAGGCGGAAAATCTCGGGCGGAGAGCCGACTTTTATTCTCTTTGGATTTGGTTCTGCCGACGGTCCTCGGCTTTTTTCTAAAGAGTGGAAAATACATCGCGGAGGATCGTAAGATGCGGTATTGTGAGGACATAGTTTTATTTTTAAGCTTCTGCAGGACACAAAGGAGAGAGGTTTCAATTTTTTACAAACTTTTATCATCTCGTTGCCATTGAAATAAAAAGATTTATCCGCGATAAGATATTTTTCAATCGATATACTGCAATAATATTTTGAGCAAAAAGGAAATTTTGATCTAAAGTATATATATATTGAGAGGATTTGAATGTTGCTGAAATGCTGTTTTAAACATACATTTAGTCATGCTTGACTACTAGATCCTTGGTTACAAATATCTACGTTAGTATTTGATTTTCGCAGTAGCTTTAGTTATATAAATAAACTTATACACAATGAAGTAGTTTAATTTATTAGTGTAAGCTAAAATGTGGTTAAAATTTCTACAAGTATGTATACTACCTTTATAAAGTACGTTCTTTTATTTAGATCTCTCATTGTTTTTTACGCCATTAATTTAAAAAAATTCTTTAGCGTTTAGTACATTTCGCATGCGAGTGAATAGCAATTGATTATTTATCTCGTGAGACATTTTCGTCTGAGCGAAGCGAGTTTCATTCAAAATAAAACTTTTAAAGTTTAAGGCCGTTAAGCTTCTTTCTATCATAAAGGTTTCACTTCGAAACATCGCCGTAGACTATTATAAATTATTCAAGCAACAAAAATATCTGAATATAAAAGCGGTACAATACTTTAATAAAGCACTAAATTATTGAGAAGTAAAAGCAAAAGGGGCGCAGAAAAAGAGTAGAAATAGAGCAATGAAAGATGCAGAATCGAGAGGAAGGACAATTCCCTATATGCAAAACCTGATGGATACAAACCTTTTTAAATAAATAAAATGTTTCGGCGCAGTAAAATCATTGTACATATTGATTGCTGCAAAAACTCTAAATATAAAATAAGGATAAAAAAAACTGTCCATCTTTAAACATTTTAGCTATTTAAGTTAAAAATGTGCTATTCTTTGTAAAGTTAAAAATATATCATTCTTTGTAAAGTAAAAAAGAATTTAAAAGCCTTGTGCTTTAGAAATAAAGTTTGCGCCGTCAAATAAAGCAGCAGCACTTTGACAAACTGTTTTATTTGCAAAAGATATGTAGCATTACTTTCTGTATGAATATTTTTTTCATCAGCTTTATTCGAGCAGCATTTCATTTTTCGCTCTCTCTCTCCCTCTTTCTCTCTGTTTGCGCAGGAAAACTCACAAAAAGTACGCAAGGACCTTTTACGAAGGACTTAATTGGAAATTCAAGCTGCAAATGGTTGTACGTCTAATTATAAAAGGAAAAGGTTCAACGAGTCAGATCTCGAATATCACAGCCCATTAATGCAACCTCCCTTTCCTCCTGCCGGCCACGCAGCAGCCATCAGCAAGATCCCTTTCCCCCAGATGATACCTCCGATCGCTTAAACAATCATAAAACAAGAAGAACAACAAGAGCGATCCCGAGGCCAAAAACATACGCGCAACAAGCGCATGTACGCGCGCGCGGGCTCGTAAATGTATGCGCGTCCCGTGGCCTTTGGCTAACTGCGCCCCGAACTTTGCCGCTGCTTTGTCTCCCGGCCCGATAGCGGATAATAAGTCTCCCGACGACGGCGACGAGGAGCTGCCGCGTGATAGCGAGAGAGAGAGAGAGAGAGAGAGAGAGAGAGAGAGAGGATCTTGCGAGCAAGTTTGCCCGCGATTAGCCGCCGAGCGTATAAATCAAGCCCTGCCTCTCCTCCCCGGCCAAGTCCTCCTGCCTTTTCTCCGAGGGAGCATTTTTTACTAATATAGCGTTTAGCGTTTGCCGATTTATCACCGCTTCAGGTTAATGAGTTATTTTAGGCTTGATAAGTAGGAGTTGAGTACTCATTATTCGAAATTTGAATTGTAATTGTTTTGCTTGCAAGCGACAATAAATTTTAAAGGTTGAAACGGGAAAAAAGTGCGCAGCGTCTTCCGCTGCCCAAATTTTGTAAATGTGTGCGCCATAAGTTCCGCGACAGATCCAAACGTCCCAAAGACGGTAGGCAGACAAGACAAGCAAAAACGCCAAGGGGTACTTTTCGGGGCGGTCCGTATCTCTTCTACCACTTTTTTTTGGTGCACTTTCACCTTTTTTTTCTTTTTTTTTTTAACGCAATACGTCTTTTTCGACAAAAGGAAGAGTCGAGGTTACTTGCTTCGAAGCTCGCGAGCAGCCAAGGCACGGCGACGGAGTCACGGAGATAATTAGCAGCCGACGAAGATAATAGCACTTCGCTGGATGCCCTGAATATTGCGGGCGGACCGCCTGGATGCAGCTGGAAGGTGATAGTGCTCGTCTAAGGAATATAAGGCGCTAATGAAGTTATTGTTTGTCGTAAAAGTGAAACCTCGGTTTATCATTCAATTGGTGAATTTTATAGTCGCCGCGGTTGGCTTACAGATTTTTTATTGCTTGATATTGGATGATTCTTTTTCGAGGCACAATTATACGTGACATTTAAATCCCGCAATTATTAGTACGAAGGAGATTATTTCAGTCAATAACGTACTCCTATATTTCAGTAGAAACGGATTTACAATGGAGTTTATGAGTTCGTACAGACAGGTATAAAATAAATAACAAAAAACATAATTAATTTATTTTCACCGAAGAGCTAAAATTTTATAAAAGCTATTCCGCTTTTTTTTTTATTTTTTAAATCGATTCAGTCGAATAACTAACGATCATTTTATACTTTATTCTTCAAAAGAATTACTTTATCGCATCAGAATTTAATTAAAAGGGTACTTTTAATTGTTTACTGCAAATAAACAAGCAAAGCTAACGAATATTCCAATGATTAAATAGTCCAACGGTAGAAACGAAGCATAAAAATCCTCGCAAATACATTAAATACATTCCTCTTTATAATCAATAAATTGCCGAGAAGAGGAAATAGTTTCGCCGGCGGCAATCAAAAAGTCGTAGTCCAATTAAAACGAACGTCGCAGGAAAAAAAAAAGCACAGAGCGAAAAGAATAATCCGCAATTTGTCGCTTGATAACGATTTGAAGAAAAAGCTCCTCCCACGCGTTCGCGGGCGCAAGTGTCGCCCTAATCCCCCGCTCGTACATCACTTCTATATTTAAAGCTTTTAAGCTCCTTCGCCCCGAGGAGAGCTACTTGCAAGGGCTTCCGTGTAGCGCCGAATCTCAATCGTTTGTCAGCGCGATTGTTTTTTTTTCTTTTTTTTTTCGTTTCTTTCTGGATTGCCTTTTAATTATAGCGGCCCGTGGCGTGAAATTTACGATTTGATGTCCCACTTGCCGATGGAACACGCGCGCGCGCGCGCGCATTTTTTTTTTCTTTTTCATCGAGGCCCCGCGCGCCCCGCTCGCTTTTGAAATAGATGCCACCGCTTTGTTTATTTGCGCTAGATTGCGCGCGTGCTCGAGCGCGGATTCGATTATTTATATGCGTTACGAGCGACTCGGCTTCTACGCAATGAGCTTATATTTAGATATTTTGTTGAAGCTTAATTTTATTCTCTTTTTTTTTCATGCCGCCTCGCCGAAGTCGAAGCGGTGGGATTCAGAGTTTTCGTTTGCTTTTGCTCGAGTGTTTCTTTATTGAACAAACATGTAAAGGATCGGCGCTATCCTTAAAGACTCGGAGATCAGGAGGCCTAATTTAAAAAGTTCGATTTACAAATGAATTGGCTTTTCAACGTAAACATATACATATAGATCCACGTTATAGATCCCTTGGGTTAAACTGGTAGATTATGATATTTGGACCTATCAATTATACCATCAATCGAGACTCTATTGAAAATATCAGCTGAATTGCACTGGATTCCAACGGATTTCCATCGGAATCCAACGGAATTCCATTGGATTCCACATGATATTTTCAATGGAGAAGGTATATAAAACGTGAAATTATCCATCAATCGTTATCTGATTTAGTTTAAATCCGCATAATTAATTGTCAATTATATTCTAAAAAAAAAATTATTGATTGGTTTTAAAAAAGAGCATAAAAAATAGATCTATCGCGACAACCCATAAGTCTCCCGTTTCTACTTCGCGAAAATGTAATAACCAGCACTGCGAATACCGGAAGAATACGTCTCCCCTCCGTTCAAGGATGGCCGCTAAGGCGAGAACCGTCGATGGTTATTGGCTCGCTTGACAAATGATAGCTTTAGCTCGGACAATCGGACGCAGGAAAAATGGTTGTTTACGTCGGTTTGCATCGTCTGAGGTGTCGCGCAGCTCATAACATCGGACACCCGCGAGTCCGGCACCGACGAAACTGCCATAAATCACCGCCGGCTTTACCGTCGATAGCACGAAACTGTCGCTGGAAAAATTTCAAAATCTAGTTTCGAGATCGATTCGCGAGCCAAAATATTGCATTCGCTGCTTGTTATCCTTTTGTGGAGAAGTGAATGTGATTAATGTTTAATATTTCCGTTCAGTCGCAAAAATTAATAAATTAACTGAAACTTATTATTTTAGACTAATAATTTCAGATTCCATTCCCACAACTTGCGCCGAGGGTCACTATTTTTAAACTCAATACTCCCTCCAAAAGGACTAAAATCCCTAATAAAAACACGATTTTCTCGTAAAACGAATATTCGTAAAAAAAATTCCAATCAATTTCTAACCGTTCATTTCGAAGCGTCTTCTCCCCCGACAATAACAATTAGCTTTGCTCGCTCCTGAACGGCACAGCGCGCGAGGGACCATCAATGCGCTCGTTTAAACAGCGCTCCGCAACGAAGTGGAAACAGTCAATACTCCCGGCTCCGATTAACAAAAGCCCAGAGAAGCCCCGAGAGCGAGCGGCATCTCAGCCGAAGGACCGCGACGACGCGCTAATTCCAAACAAACAGCCACGCGATCATCGGTGCAGTGCACTCGAAAACAAGAGGCGCGCGCTCCTCGAGTGTCCTCGCTCTCTCTCCCTCTCTCTCTCTCTCTCTCTCTCTCTCTCTCTCCCGGGGGCCGCGTACTTAGACCCCGGGAATAAAGCAGAGTGTCGATCATTGGCAGCGAGACAATGCGATGGCCGTTGGCCGATTCTTCCCTCTGCGTCGCCGGGGGGATTTCTTTGTGTCCCTAATGGCGGCGTTTACTCGGAGGAAGAGGTTCTCGCGTGCTCTTGATACTTGCGGATATACGTCTTGCGAGTGTTATGTTCGTGATGTATCTTATATATATCTTCCGCTTTGTGCGCCCGGGGATCTCGTATGCTGCTTTCCGAGCCTTCTTCTTATACGGCTTTTCTCGATTTTCACCCTCGCCAGCCCCTCCGCCTTCTTCTTCTTCTTCTTCTACTTCGTTTCTTTTGGCCGAGCTAAATTAATTTTCTGGCCAATCTGACGCGTTTATATTGCAGTAAATCTGCTCCTTCTGAAATTCAATTTGATGCCTCTATTTCGCAAGTGTAACGCGAGTTTGTTATAATTGAACTTTTTTATCAATAAAGCACTTTACTACTAATGATATCGTCGAGTCGACGAGAAATAACGCGAAAGAAACAATTTCTGAGCCGGAGAATTCATATTTAACGCTCGAATAAAATTCTGCAGGATCGAACTCGACGAGGTTACAAAAAAAAAATATCTATAAACTTGTGTACTAATCGTAAATATTGAAAAAAAAAAGAAAAAAAATCTTTGAAATCGCGCACAATCCCCGCCCATACTGAACTCTTAACAGCCCGCTCTCCATCCCTTTGCGGGGTATCTCTCTTACTCTTTTCCGCTTTATCCTCGGCGAAGAGACACGCGGAGGCTGCGCCCCGAGAGTTCGGCTCGTAATCGCGCCTAAGCGCGCGCGGGGCTGCCCGTTTGCGGCGCCCTCGGCGGCGATAAATTATATTCGAGGCACGCGGCGGCGGTCCTTCGGGGGCGCCGCGGGGAGAGATGTAAGGGGGGACGCGCAGGAGCCCGCGCCGCGCTGCACCAAATGGCACTTTCATTGCACTTGCGAGGCGGGGCGCGCGATATTCTGCATCCGCGGGAAGGTTCGGCGTGTGCCCGCGATTTGTCAGTTTTTCACCGGCGCAAGCCCCGAGAGCAGTCGCTCGATATCCCCTTTTTCCCGAGAATTAAGGGCCGAGAGGATATACTTTTCTCGCCGGGAACGACGGGGCTCGGACGGCCGCGGAGCTTATTTATCGAGGGCTGCGCGACGCGAGCTTTTGAAGGAGATTTAGTTTTTTTTTTTTTAAGAAATTTAGTATTGTAAATAAATTTTTTATTTGTTTTACGAGCGCCATCGGTTTTTCTGTTTTGGTTTAAACAATTTTGTTAGTTTTCTCTTAGAACAAGCAGAAATAGAATTTTAGATATAATTAATGGTCGCGTATTTCTCTTCATTTCGATGAGCCCGAATCAAATTAGAGTAATGAATTTTTTGGGATGTTCGTGAGTTTTATAACGGACATTTTGCTCTACGTGAAACTGTTGCGCGAAAAACTATATATATATATTGTATATACATATTATTTGAGCTTTTACGTCGCTTGAAAGAGAAGTTCATTTCAATTGCGAATTAAATAAAGGAAGAATGTAGTTAATTATAAATAGAATTTTACATATTTCAACAGACATTTCTTTGCATTAATTTTCAATCCGTGAATAAAGTTTTGCAAAAAATTTCTTTAGCTTCAAAAAGCGCATAAATTCGAGCTCATATTATTATACAATTCTGCAGCATAAATTAAACCATCAAAATCAAAAGCCCTTTCGCGCGCACTGAACTCCAAGCCTTGCGAAAATATTTTCCCGAGAGAAAAAAAGCTAGCGAGAGCGCGCACTCGATCTAATTTCGCTCCGCCGAATCTCGTTGCGGCCCAAATAGAATTGCAGCTTTTCGCGAGAGGAAGAAACGATCGGCGAATGTAAAATTGAAGAAGCCGCGCGCGATAAATCCGCAATCCGGGCGTGCATCTGCCCCCATGTAAATCCGGGGGCCCCGCGAGGGTTTTAGGGCCCCGGCTGGCCAGGCCTCGAGCTCGCAGGCGCAGCTGGCGGGCCATTGTGTCGCCGCGGGAGAGCCGGAGACACCTAATGATCTGGCTTGTCGCATCGGCGCCGAATGACTTTTTGAAAGTCTGTCGTGTAAATGGCGGACGATAGTTGTTGAATCAAGGGGGGGGATGATGCGCGCCGCCTCGCGGGACAATGCACCGAGTTATTTATGGCGGGTCGTTAAAAAATTTCGGCCTTTTTTGCCGAGTGCTCGAGGTGCTTAGGCCACTTGATACGGATCTTTATTTTAGCCTTGCAGTTGGCCTCTCTCTCTCTCTCTCTCTCTCTCTCTTTCTCTCGAGGATGACTTTTTGTTAAAGAGATTTATTGGTTAATCAAGATAAAAAATGCCGGGGTTTTGTCGTATAAGATCGGCTCCTGTTGCGGATTGAATTTTTTTTATCGTTTCGGGTATATATATAAATCGGGTCGTTATTTTGGTTTAAAAGACAATTTTCAACCTTTTTGTTTCTGCAGATTTCGCTCTTTTACAATCGGAGTGAGATTATACAAGTCTTTACAACAAAAGCCCGAAATCAACCAGTGTCGATTGTGAAGGGCGCCCATAAAATCGCACCGAAGCAAGAGAAAAGAATCGAGCATCAGGACGCCGCGCGCATTTGATCGATTGCCCATCATCGTTCTTCTCCTCTCTCTCTAGTATTGTCTTCGGCACTCGCGCAGTGCAGTGTCCGCCTTCTGGAACGAATCCTGAAGCGGCGCGGGCTTTTGTGCGTAAAGGCGCGAATCTCGATCGTTAATCTCAATTACTTCTTGCTTATCGAATTTCGAGTTCTTTTCTTCTACTTTTTTTTTTAAGTGCGCGCGGAGGCAGATTTTTAGAAAAGGTTAACTCGCGTTTAATGGGGGGAAGGGCGATCGAACGGCGTGACTTTAAACTTTGTCGCCGTTCGAGGTTCGCTGACAGTGAATGACTGTCTACTGTCGAGCTAAGGGCTTTTTTAAGACTAACTTTGATCGAATGCTTTCGTTGTTACGACGCGAAAGGGGCAATTAATGCAGCTGAAAGGGTTTTTTTTCTTCTTTTTTGCCGATTTCTAGAAATTTAATTAACCTAATAAATCAGTAATGGTCAAGTATAAATTTTCACTCGAACAAAGCGTAAATGTCGCCGAACCCGTCCGAAAGTACGTTCGAAAAAGTCGCGCGTGAAAAGCATCACTCAAAGCGCACTTATCCATTCTTCCTACATTCTCAGCTTCGAAAACGTAGCCGAGCCGAACAATACTTTATGTATATCTCCGATTCAGGGCTCGGCGTCCGACATCCAGGAGGAAAGGTGTCGTTCGCGCGCGTCTTGAATACAAATCCAATTTCAATCTCGTCCGCGGCGTCGGCGGCGGCAGCCGCTTTTGAGCGATGGCGACAGATCGGTTACGGATAATAATTTATCGGCGGCCGATATTGGCCTCTCCCCGTATTTTTGAAATACGCGCGTCTGAAACTTTTCCTCCGGAGCGCGCGGAGAGCTCCCTTACACGCATTTTCGCGCGATATTCGGAGAGTGTTTTACGGATTTTGACCCCTTGGCGGCCTGGCCCCTTCTACGTTTTTGCCCTCGGCACATCGGCCGTTGGTGAAAAAATTTATGGCCCCTACGATGATTGGGAGGAGATGCTTTCGAAAAGTTGCGAATAACTTGCCTTTTTGGGTTATTTATTGAATACGAAGGATTTACTTTTTTACGAGTCGGATCTGTGATTTGAATGGACGCGCTGTTAATGTCGGATACGAGTGTTTAAAGTGTCATTCGATTCTATTGGGTATTTAATATATGGAGGTATCGTTTTTCGATACAGTCGTATTTTATTATTCTCGTCATAATTTACGTTTCCTCTGTCTGCACTTTAAATAGAGAATCTCCAATAATTAGGTTCACTAATTATGTGAACAGATTGTTATGGGCTTCAATCAAATAAAACTAATAAAAAATATAAAAATTCATTTTATACCAATATATAAAGAGCGCCGCATTAAACGATCGACACCCGCAGACCTGAACCGCGCCCTGAAACATCGACGAAGAGAAAAATTGAGCGTATCGAACAAAGCAATAAACATAAGCACCGCGGACCATAAGCATCAGAAAAATTCGGGCCGCGAACGAGCCATTACGCCCTTCCCCATACACCTGCCGCACATCCCGAACGGCCGAAGATTAAACACGTGTGGCCGTAACGCTTTTCCGGCGGTCGAAAAGCGTTAACCAGGCTCGAAACGGGACTGCCGCGGTAAAGCTTTCGGCTCGCGTAATAGTCTTCGCGCGGACTAAGTTTCGCGCGAGTCGTTTTCACCGCTCATAAACCCGCGGATTAAATCGCGGCGCACGTATAGGGGAAAAAAGAAGAGGAAAAAAAAACAGACAAAAGGAAAGCGGGAACACGCAACTAGCTCTCTTTCTTTCCTCCGATCGCGCTTTCCCGGAGGTTGCCCAAACATCGGGGGCCGCATATACAGGCGGGTCACGTTCGCCTAAGAGCGCAGTCCCCTGAAATCGGCAGGAGAGAGAGAGAGAGAGAGTCGGGATGAATGTCGAAAGAAGCGAGAGAGGAGGATAGTCAAAAGGAGATAGGGAATTTCCCGGGCGAGGGGAAGAAACAGGTGTGCGGAGCCTGGAAGTGAGTGCGAGGAGGGAATTGTCTGAGGAAGGATTGAGGGAAGCAGTCGGCGAGAAACACATACACAACCTTGGACTTGCAGCTTCGGCTTGGCGCAAGTGGGAGTTGAAGGGAAAACGGTCGCTTGGAAATCTTCGGCCGGATTTATAGAACAAAGTGGCTATGGTTTTTTGAATTTCGGAAAGAAGCGACGAGATCGAAATTTTAAATCCGTTTCATCCTATAAAGATCGGGAGGAATTTGAATGGTACATTGGGAATGTTATTTCTTGAACAGGATTCTGCTCGACGGCTTTAAGATGAGCAGTTTTTCTCGGCTAAAACACGTTTAAAGTATGAATTTAATAATAGTTTAGAAAATCAATTGCAATGATTAAAGTATTCTACTGCAGTTTTTCTGCAAATAAGGTGTATACTTTATTCATACCTCCACGACTTATACCTTCTCAAGTTAGGCACTCCAGTCGACGTATTTACATTTTAATAAAAGCCAGCCACGATAATAAACGCTCTCCGCCCAAACATCCCGCAGAGGACCGCCTATCTACATTGAAATCCGAAATCCGTACCGCGCAATATACGATAATGACCTCGAATCTTAACAGTTCTCGGCCGTTGATTAAAAAAAAAAAAGAGTGGGTGGGGGATAAGGAGGAGAGGACCATTTGGCTCGGTCCAACATACAAAGGGTCGACCCTATAAGGGGGAAGCGTAAACTAGTGTCATACTCGAGAGCCAAGTGACATTGGCAATTTCGGCGTTTAGCGCCGAGGAAACTTTTTTTTCCGGCCTCGATCTCGCCCTGAGAAATGACTATTCCGAGATTAGTTCGGGAGGGTGTGAGGAAGAAAAATGAGGGAGGAGAGAGAGAGAGAGACGCGGAGTCCCCTTTATTAAGCGATCCGGGTCTTAAGGACTCGACACTTCTTTTCTTTCTTCCTTCCTTCCTTCTTTCCTGCTCGCGGTCCGCTTTCCTCCTTATCGCGTTGTACTCGGGCTCTTTATTATCCATTTCTCTCCTTCCTCGCTTCTTTTGTCTTTTTCGCGCTGTCGAAAGAGAGATTATCGCTGAGATATGCCGCCGGAAAGATCCGTCTTTTTTTTCGTTTTTTTTTTTTTTTAACGGAAGATTAATTGAATTTGTATGCGTGTGCTTTCTCTGGGTTGTACGCGTCTGAATGTTGGTCGATTAATATTGATAATTTTTTTACCCGCTGGTGCTGCCGCTGAGAAATCCACTTGTTATTAAATATAATAAGGGGAAATAATTTTGAAAATTATTTTCCATAGACTCTATTTTATCGTAACGAGACGAAATTAAAATAATAATATTTATGTCGCGTTTGAAAAGCTACACGTCGGACTTGGTGTACGACAAATCCTTGAAACTTTTTAATTTAAAAAATCGCTTAAGACTCAAGAGCCGGTCATTTCTTACGTCCTCTACCCTCCTGAACGATCGTTTCAGTTTTAAGCTGAAAAAATGACGTAAAATAAAAATTTTTCAAGAAACGCGGCAGCTTTTACCCCACATTTTCCGACTAGTCGAATTTAAGGCAGCAGATGTCCCGTCCCTCCTGGCGACTCTTCTCCCCCTCTTAAAAAAGTTCCTTCCTACTACGGCGGGCCAAGTTCGCGCATGCATAAGCGCACCTCGTATATACACGATCGAGATGAATCACGGAAAAAAAAAAAAAAAAAAATCTGCCCTCCGGCGGCGCGTTTGCTTCCGTGGATTAACGAAATTTTTTGCGCGCCTCTCGATCATCGTTGCACGCGTAATTCGACGTGCAAAAAGGCTTGCGAATTGCCGTTCGTGATGGTTGCAACGAGGAAAAACGGCGGGTGTTGTTGTTATTTTATTTAACTTCGCAAAAAAGATATTTATAAACAGTTGATTATATCGATTGGAAAAATATACATAAGTATAAAATAAATAAGGATAAATATAAATAAGGATAGGTATAAAATAATTCTTTAGCGGATCGTTGAAATTTTTGCTGCACGAATTAATAGTCTGTGAGTTCGAAAATTATTGCTGTTTACAAAGCTTTGACCGCTGTGTACAGTATTAATAAATAAAATTTGCTCAAAATTCCAGCCTCGAAAGCTCGATTTATATAATCAAAATAAGCGAAAAGTTATTATTCTATATACACCGTCCGCCTCCTCGATGAAAAATTCAGCAATTGGTTAAAAAAAAAAAAGCGCCCCGATTTCCGGGCAAAATCCCTCGCAAGCTCTCATCACCCTCGGATTCCTCCAATATTTATCCGGCAGGGGTTCCGTCTCCAGGCCGCGTCGCCGATTCGGCCATACGTTCCTCGCCGAAAGCGCTTCATAAATATTCGACTAACCGGCGCGGCTTTTTTCCCCTCCCCTCCGCCCCCGTAATATCACGCATCGGAAGGAAGAGGGGAGCGACAGAGCCTAATTCGGCACTTTACGCGCCCGCGGACGATTTATTAATTCATGCGGCGATCTCGAGCGAGCGCGGATTATGAATGCAGATGAGGCTGCTTCCTCGAAGCCGTGGAGGAGGGTCGTTAAATGGTTAATGAGGAGACGTCAGGCTGCTTGCACGCGCAATGCAGGTTAGTGGGACAGTGAAAGTTGCCCGTTAGCGATCGTTTGAGATAGGAGCTTGCGCTTCAGACTGGAGGAGGTACAGCCTTGTTCCTCAAATTTACGCGTTTTCCGCAGCTTGTAAAAAGTTTTTTACAGTCCTATTCACTCAAAGTAAGGCGTGTTAAATCCGATTACGTATAAATTACAATGATTCGGGCTGGGTATAAGAATAATGTTTATACTTTTGTGAGCCTCATATAATATTCAGTTACAATATTGCAAGCTCTTTCGAAAAGCTTTCACCTTACAGTTAGTAGAGAGTAATGAAATTGAGCTCGTTTATTAAAACGATTTGTTTGTGTTACGAAAAGTATGAATAAAAACATTAATTCATTCATTCGGTGTATAAAGTTATCCTGCATGAGTAATTTATCTCCAAAAAAAGAGTTCCGGTGCCACAGAGGTACTTTATTTCTCGCATCAGATAATTGGCAATTTTCATTATACATATTTCATATTGTTTTAATAAAAGGAATTTCATATAAATATTAAAAATTATCATCAATCTATTATAATCTCAGTGAAATACATTTACTTTATAAACATTGAAATGGTAAACATAATTAAGGGTAGGGTACACTCTAAAATAACCAAAAAACTCATTTTTTTTTTATTTCTGAAATGTGTTCTAGAAGTATCAAAGAATGTGTAAAAGCATTCATTAGAGTCAAAATGAAAAAATTTCAATTCTTAATTTTTAAATAATAAAACAAAAAAAAAACGAATTTTTAATGAAATTTCGTAAAAATGAATAACGCTTTATTTTATTAATTTTCTGATTCATAAATCATAATACGAAAT
>UCOM01003105.1:0-20289 GCA_900474385.1 Ormyrus pomaceus | reverse complement strand
TCATTTGGTTCTATTAACTCTAAAAATTGATGAATCAACATGTAGTTAACGGCATTATATTTATGGGATATTAAATACATATTTTTTCCAGTTTCGTCAAAATCTGAACAGCCGTTTTCATAAATTTCGCGATTGAAACTGAGTTCCCATAAGAATACGTGTTAAAGGTATAAATATAAAATTATTAATAACTTTTTTCTGGGCTAGTGTAGCCTTCCAAAAATTTGTATGGGTCAGTTTGAAGTCAAAACATACTAGTATGTAAAATTTTATAATTATCTGAACACTAATTCGAAATCGATAGTACTCCCTTAAACTTCTCTGTAAAGATTTCAAAGTACCGAAACAAAAAATGTATACAATGATTCTGATGAAAAATTGTTTAATCCAAACATTAAAATAGTTTTTCACTTGTGTATACACTGACAGATTGAGAAATTGATAAGCAAATAAACCGGCTGCCTAGTTTAAGAAGTAACTACTTAGAAATCGCATGTCGCTAGGTTTGCACTAGTAGTAGATGTCTATTATGATCAGACATCATTTGGATTCTTAAAATTTTGACGTTAAAATTTTAATTCTGTTCGCCTAAACGTTTATCAACAACAACGTAGAAAAAAATATCAATACATAAATTTAAAAGACAACATAATGTATTACCGGAAAATTGAAACTGATCGTTATTTTTTATTGCATACGACCCAATCGGCTGCAGCAGCTTTTCAAATGAATTCTACCTAATCGTACATCCGCAAAGTTTGTTAAATAATAAATTATTTTAGAAGTGGCATTTCGAGCCAGCAGTTTCAATGTCATTGCACCAGTTTCCAGACTGAATTTCATTCTGGCCGAATCCATCAAATGCAGCCTAGGAACAGAATTTTAATTCAACTATAACGCAAAATTGTGATTTATGCAGCTGCGTTATGAAAAAGGCACCGGCCACATCTAACTCGGGTAATTGTATAGCAGCGAACAGCATTGCTTGTGTGTTTACATTCTTTCAAGATTTAATAGGTCAAATGACAGAAATTCGCAGCACGCGGTAAATCTTTTCTTAGTCAGGCCGATGTAAATTATCTCGCATATAAATAACCCTTTCGGATGCGTGCCGTTTATCAATCAACGGCTATTTTCTAACAAACTTTTCGATCTGCAAGAACAAAATTTCCTGTAAAATAAGCAATGGAATGGATATACTGTGCCTTTTTTAAATATTATTTTAATTATTTTATTTCTTGTTGATGTAAAGTTTGTTTCTTTGTTAATTAAATTAAAAATATTAGCAAGTCTCGACATAAATCGTTTGCGCACTTCATCGGCGAGATACACACTGCGGAGAAATTAATTTTATACCGCAGCAAATCGAGATATAATATGTCTATATACAATGATAAACACGAAATAAATTGTAATTTGCTAAACAATAAACTTAAGTTAATTTCATTTCGATCAATTAAAAATCAATTTTTTACAATTAAGAAGGCAAAATAAATAAACGCATTTAAAACGTTCCTTGCGTCATGCCCGCAACGGCCGTAAATCGACGGTCACGCCAGCAAAAGCCTCCAATGCGCAACGCGCCCGAGTATTCTTAAATCTTTATCACCGCAGCGCAAAACGCCAAGCGACGAATTTTGCAAATCGGCGTCTCATTAGAAAAGCAATCGGCGTAGCCGAAGGTCGTGCGATTACGCCGCGCATTATTGTCTGTACTTTCTCAAAGCGGCCGCTGCGCGCGTAACGGCATTTCGCAACAACAAAACAACGGCTGTGAGAGAGAGAGAGAGAGAGAGAGAACTCGCCGGTCTGACATTGGGCGTCGTCGGCATTTTTTTTAGCCCGCCAAGAAAACGTGCGGGAGACTTTTTCTAAAGGGCGCTGAATGTGGGAATGCGATCGGCTCGGCTTTTGGTGGTCGCGCATGTTTTTTCTTTTTGGGCTGCGGACGTGGGATGTTTGTGTGTGCGAGAATGGCTTGTTACACCGGAGTCATTACACTTTGGATGTATGGACGTAAGGCTCGAGTTATTTACAAGGATAATCGTGCGTTTCTCCTTTTTTGTCTGAACGGATCAGGAGTTTTATTTTTTGGCCGAGTAAAAGATTCGGAATACGTTAGTAGCAGAATCTCATTTGTATTTTATTTTCAAGATTATTCAATTAAATACACTTATTTCGAGCGTTAGCTGAGCGAGAAACTTCTATTCATTTTAAAACTTGACAAAGATAATTTTTAAAAATGATTTTGAAATAAAAAAGGTTGGTGTGCAACGGTGTTCTTTAATTCTTGGAAACAAATTATAATGCTTTCAGTAGAAAGTTCAAATGAAAGAGAGTTATTTAATGATAACCATTTTTGTGCAGCCTTGACTGATTGATTTTATAATGCATTCGAAAGCACGTACGAGGATATTACAACATTTTCTTTTCTGTGTAACAAGTTTGTTTTAGGAAAGTTTAAAATTTGTTTTCTAATTAATTATTATTCAAAGTTAATAGCGAGACTTAATTAGCTAGTCTTTTATCAATCTACAAATTGTGCTCGGTAATTGATTCTAAAAAATGCAATTAATTTGACGAGAACTTGAAATTTTAGATTTAAAAATTGTAATCATAAATTATGTAAAAAGGAGTACTAAGACAACACCTTCCTGTTGGAAGTTTCCACTATTATTTGGCCAATTTTGGGTGAATTTTTTGTAGATTGACCAAATTTGGTCATCTATAATGAAATGGCTAAAAAAAACTCGTAAAATTCCCAACATGTTTAAGAAATTAATATTTGAGCTGATAAAAATCTTTATTAATTAAGAAGAACTAATATATATTAGCTTTTAATCA
Organism: Ormyrus pomaceus; assembly: GCA_900474385.1. Lineage (NCBI taxonomy): Eukaryota > Metazoa > Arthropoda > Insecta > Hymenoptera > Ormyridae > Ormyrus > Ormyrus pomaceus. The sequence continues at coordinate 17,445 of UCOM01003105.1, read as the reverse complement.
TTATTTTAATGCAGTTCTCTTCTTTTTTTCACCAATGATCTATCATAAAATTTCTACTTAATTAACTTTGTAGTTTAAAATGTGAAATTAAATTGTCACGCGTAATTTTAAAGCGCAAATAAATTAAAATTAAAATTATTACTCTAAAGTATGCTAAATATGAGGCTGACTCAAAAAGCCGTTAAAAATCAGAAAAAAAATCTAATAATACCGTCAATCGACGGCAACGAAAATCAGAGAGTCACTGAGCAAGACTCCCGTGTCATGAAGCGTTATATACATTCGTCCGGCTTACCCCACCTTGAGCAGCGCGCTGCTCATCCTCCTTATTGAGAAACCAAGCGGAGACATTGGTATGACGGGCCTTACGCACCTCTGCGTCCGCATACCAATGCCCCAAAATATTCAGCCGCGCGCGACTGCTGCAGAATTACGCGCGGGGGATTTTCCAGCTCTCGACGCATCACGTAACGCTCTTTTCCTTTTATCGCGAGTTTTTCAAAGCGTTTTGTCGCTAATGCTTGGTGGCCCGTGATTCGTTTGAGGAGAAGGCTTTGCTTGTTACGGTTTTTGGTCAAGCGATGGGATTCTTATGGTAATTTCCACGGGCTTCGGAACTTGGACGTTAGAGATAGACTTGAGAAACGTTTCTGGAAAATTATTTTTGTGAATACTCTATAGGTACTCTTTTAGCTGCCGAAACGGCCTAAAAAGATATTTGATAATATATTTTATTTATAGCCCAGTCATTATTAGAGTATGCAATATTGTACCTAATTGGTTGATTAAATTTCTTCATATCTGAAAAATTGGTGCTTTCAGTATTTTATAATAAATAAAATCAAAATTATATAAAAATTTTATAAACACGCGCCGCAAAGATAGAATCAACCGCATTAGTACTTCATTTCCTAATATTACTTTATTGCACATTTCATTATTGAGCGCAATTCATTATCACTTAAAAATTGATGAGCGAGGCATGAATAAGCGTAAGTTTCATTTAGCTGTTACGAATACCCCATTAGAATCAATTTACGGTGTTCGATGTACAGATCGAATAACATTACCTCGAGAATTTTTGCAAGTCCTTTGCTCATTAATAAGTCCTGGCAAGAAAATAACTCTGGCGCACAATTCGCGAGAAGCATGACTTTGCAGGAGCTGCGAACGAATTTTTAATCGCGCATCGGAGGATTAAACTTGGCCGGATAATGTATTTCGACGAGAATAGTTCGGTCTAGACCGTAATTGCTTCTCAACGGGAGATCGACGAAAGATCCGGCTAACAAAGGACGCTTGCAAGGTCGTGAAGCAAAAGGTCAAGAGCCAATTTATTAAGGAGTACATTGATTTCTATTGTACTCGGAGTGATAAATAAAACATATTTCGTTACAAAAAAATTGTATTAATTCATTGTAGGTGCATCGCTTTGAGAGCAATGATTATTACCATGATAGGATATTGTGTATTTATCATTTACAATAGTCAGTGTCAATTATTTTATGGTATAATTTTTAATTATATCACCGTGTTTATATTTTGAATACTTTTTTATTTATATGTTACTAATTAGTGATAGAGATTACCTATTAAATGTTATTTGGTAAATTATACAGATTTTAAATCAGTTAGTATTTAAATTCCGAGAAGATAAATTAATCCATTATTTTCAGAGCTTATTATCAATCCTCAATGCATTTGTAATTAAATTATATTTTAATTACAAATAAATATTAATATCCATGCCATAATAAAGTAGATCTCTCGCTAAAATTTCTCATTCGCGATTCCCGAGCAGCGCAGCCTAATCTAGATTCACAAGGCAAAAGAAAGCTGTCGAACCGAGGCGTCCGACGCATTAGAAAGACACTTTCAGCCGTCCGATAAGTAAGCCAACGGCGCGCATCGACTTGACCTTGAGCGCGGCCTTAGCCAACTACCCTTGCTTCGGGAGGCGTCGATTGCGCGATCGCTCGATCGCAGGCGCATCCTCGATCGGCTACCGACTGACGGGTGGTGGAGAGCGCCGGAGGCTCTTGTGACATCCTCGCACGATAAAAGCGCCGACGCGACACTCCGCTGTCATCAGTGCCCTCCTCGCAGCTCCACAAGCAGCTCACTTGTCAAGTTCTCTATCGAGAAGCTAATCCAGTCGCAATGGCTTGCAAGGTATTGCCTATTTTTACATTTACGTTAAATTACTTTTCTATAAACGGTTGATCGAATTTTATCGAAATCCAACAATGTCCTCAGACTATCGCCCTCCTCTGCCTCGCTGCCGGCGTCAGCGTCATCCAAGCAGGAGTCGTCCCCGTGGCCGCCCCGGTGGCAGCTCCCGTCCTCGCCAAGATCGAGAACGTCGACGCCCCGGCCCAGTACAGCTTCGCCTACGACGTCCAGGACGCTCTCACGGGAGACTCGAAGGCCCAATTCGAGACCCGCAACGGAGACGTCGTCCAGGGCAGCTACTCTCTCATCGAGGCCGACGGCACCCGACGCATCGTCGACTACACCGCCGACCCCGTCAACGGATTCAACGCCGTGGTCAACCGTGAACCGGCGGTCGCCGTTGCCCCCGTCGTGGAGGCCGCCGCCGTCAGGACCGTCGCCGCCGCTCCGGTGGTGGCTGCTCCAGCCGTCAGGACCGTCGCCGCTGCACCGGTAGTGGCCGCTCCCGCTGTCAGGGCCGTTGCTGCTCCACTGGTGGCTGCACCGGCCGTCAGAGCCTACGCTGCTCCAGCCTTCGCCAGAAGCGTCGCCGCCGCCCCGGTAGTCGCTGGCCCAGCTTTCGCCAGGACTGTCGCCGCTCCCGTCTTCGCGAGAACCGTCGCCGCTGCACCAGTGGCCGCTCCCGTTGCTGCTCCCGTTGCCGCTCCAGTTTTTGCGAGGACCGTCGCTGCCGCTCCGGTCTACCAAAGCTACGCCCTGCCCAGAGCCGTTGCCACGAGGCTGGGCGCCCCTTTCGTATACGCCGTTTAAATGCGATTCAAGCCAGCTGACTTAAATTTTGATAGAGAATTTTGTACTGAAGTGGGCGATTCGTTTCCGTTTAAGATGCGTGTATAATAAATTGACTTGAAACGAATGCCGATGTATATAGCAAGAAAGTTGTTTTTTGTTAATAAACTAAATCGATATTATAAAAATTATTTCATTTCTTGTTTATTATATTATCATCCTCCCGATTTCCTATAATTAATTTTGTGAACGTCATTACGATTACTTTTTGCATAATGGTAATATTCTTGCAAAAAAATTAAATAAGAATACTTATAAGAACCAACGTGCTTTTTTGAAAAGCTCAACATTTGCCTTTCAATTAAAAAGCCAGTAATTTTTCTGTTAAAATATACTAATTTGATTTACTGCTTTATTTTCTAAGATAATAAAAGATAATTCAAAGCTGATATAAATCAATTTCATGTTGGACATAATGAACTTGGAAAATTATAAAAATCTCTAATTAGCATGAAAATTAAAAGCTAATCACTTTCTAGGACATTAAAAATAAAGAAAGTGAAACTTCCATCGTGTAAGAAGAAACAAATCTTATTTTCAGTAAAAGCCAATAAACGCAATGACAAGTGGAATCTTGAAACCGTTTCACCATTGAAACCGATCATAGACTCACGACGCCAAGTGTCCACCTCGAGGAAAAGCAAACAGAACCGTCGATGAAAAAGCGAGCTGCGGCGCGTCTCGCAAAAATATCGTACCTCGTAATACCACCCGAACAATGTGCAAGAATAACAGAGAGCACGCAATCGCGCGTATCCGCGCCGTCATATATCAAGCGGCCCATTTTAATTCCGATCGCGCGCTTCTCCTCCCGGGCCTCTTGACAGCTCTCCGCGACTTAACGTAACGCCACGAGAGGTTACGCGGGCGTTATGTCACTTTATGAGTTTGCGACCCCCGTACGCGAGTTGACGGGCGTGTCGGCCGTTTTTGGAAAAGCGCGCGTGACCGCCGTACTTTGGAAATCGATTGCGTCATTTTCATGTGCTGTGCTGTGGATATGGAGGTCGCGGCGCGCAAACTGCATAGAATTTTCTGGAATATTGATCGGCTGTTTGAGCGTGCAACGATTTCTTTTGTTTGGCAATGTTCTTTTGAGGTTTATGGTTAAAAACTCCCAGGGTCACTTTTAAATGCAACCTATTTCTGTACTTGCAATAATAAATATTTTGTTAAATTTTTATTTCGAAAGAGTACGAATCAGATGTTGATTTTAACTTTTTATTTTATTGTCAAATTTATAATTTTGTTAATAAAAGAAGAAAATTGCATTGCACTAAAACTGTTCTGCCAGATAAGATTTTGACAGACATTGCAGTTCATATACTCAACTAATACCTAAATTCTGAAAAATAAACTGACATGTTAACAATGTCAATCCGGTTAATTGTATACTCAAAATTAAACTTACTACAGTTTGACAGGATATTTGCTTAACTAATTAAACTTTAACTTCTTCAGTCATTGTGTTGCTGCGCACTTACTAAAATATAAAAATGAATTTAATTCAATATTGTTTGTTATCTTTTGCTTTCACTTTTTACTTTCTTTGCAATTTCGGCGTTTTCTCTCGTTCTGACTCTACATTTTGTAATTTATTTAAAAATAAACTTCATAGTTGCATCATTGCTTTTTGATGATTAATATTTTATATTGAATATATTAAATTTTAAATAGAAATTTAAAAAGCTAGTAATTTTTATTTGCGAACCAATTTAATTCCTCTTAATATTGTGAGTAGCACAAAGTTTGTATATTTATTTTACGGTAATAATTTTTAATAAAATTATCTTCACTGCACTAAATTTTTCAGTGTACTATATATATAAATAAATAAAAAATAGTAAATTAAGACTAAATGTCTAGGTTGATAGGTAAATTATATAAAAAACAAAGATCTTGTTAAGTTTCAAACAGGCTTACTATTTATTATCACTTTTGTACAAATTTACAACGACTCAAGTAGAATCTTATCCTTAACGACCGAATCACAATGTTTGAGGCATCATTGAAAGTGCCAGCGGATGAGATTACGAGCTGAAAAGTAGAAGGTAAAGTCTGCCAGGAGTAGATTGTTTAAACCATTGTCTCAAACAACGGTGGTAGCAGCATAAGTCAGTCCGGCGACAGGCGCGGCATAGGCCAAAGGCGACGCGTAAGCCGCGGTGTAGGCATTGTAGGCAGGGTAGCTAAGGGCGACAGTAGCGGCGGGAGCACTGTAGAACCTCTGGACCACGTTGTTGGTGACAGTGGCCGGGGCAACGGGGGCAGCCAGGCGGGCGGCAACGGCTCTGGCAGGCAGTTGGGCGACGTTGATTCTCTGCTGCTGCTGATCCTGAATCTTGCCGTTCCTCGCGTTCTCCTGCGCGGCGGATCGCAGCCTCTCGAAGTCCTCGCGCTGGTTGTTGTTGTTGTTGTTGTTGTTCTGCTGCAGGGGTCCGGAACGAGCATCCAAGACCTCGACGTCGGAGTCGGGGCCGGAGCTGGGGATTTGGGGTGGCTGCGCTCCACCTGGAGCTACTCCGACGGGTCTGGCTGGCGCGACTGGGGCTACTCCTGCTACTGCGGGTACGACCGGAGTGGCCACCGGTACTACTCCCGCCACCGCGGCTACTGCCGGCTCTCGGTGCACGACGGCGTTGAAGCCGTTGACGGGGTCGGCCGTGTAGTCGACGATGCGACGAGTGCCGTCGGGCTCGATGAGGGAGTAGCTGCCCTGGACAATGTCGCCGTTGCGAGTCTCGTACTGTGCTTTCGAGTCGCCGGTGAGGGAGTCTTGCACGTCGTAGGCGAAGCTGTACTGAGGTGGTGCGTCGACCTCTTCGATTTTCGCCGCTACTGGGACTGCCGCCACTGGTTGCGCTACGACGCGCGCCACTGGTACCACTGCGCCTTGGGCAACGGCCACTACTACCAGCAGGATGAAGTACTGCGGGCAGAGAAAAATGTTAACTTGAACAAAATAACTAAATGTTAGATTATTATTAGTCATTTTTGTGAAAGAACTTTTGTTCGAGCAAAAATTCTGCCAAGAAATTAAAAAATGTTACCATCCCAAAGTAAAATTTGATAAATTATTTATGAAAAGATTAAAGCAGATTAAAATATGAGATGAATAGAAAAATGTTCATTGAGGTATTACATATTGTTATATCGGAGCAGAACAACAATGAAAGAAATTCTACAATCTAAATGAAATCTCGGCCTCGCCGAGATATAAATCTTAAAGCCAAAAGGCGCTTTGGCAACGAAATAGAGAATAAATCAGGCTGCCGTTCGAGTGTGCCTACCTTGCAAGCCATGTTTCTTAGCGAGTGGATCACTGAAGAACTGATGACTCGGGGTAAGATCGTAGCTTCTTTTATACTCGGGATGCGTTGTCGTCGGCGTCAAGTGCCGGCATACATGCGGCCGCGCACAAAAACGAGCTAGGCCACACACGCTCACCTCGGCAGCTCACGCATTCGCTTGCAAAGGAATCCTCTGCAGCCCGGCTTAGTATTCGTAAATCTCCCTCCGTCTTCGTTCGATGCCCGCTACGCCCCCACGTGTCGCTTCTCTCTCTCTCTCTCTCTCTCGCTCTCCGGGCTGTCATTCGATTTCGGCGACCTCTCCTCATAACTATGTATTGTGCACGCGGGAATTGCGCGGGCGACCGTGGCTCGTTTTTATGTATATTGTTTCTTCATATTGCGACCCGCGACGACCCGCCTAATACGCGACTCGAAAACCGATCGCTCCCTGTTCTGGGTGTAATCGATACGTCGGCGCATGGGCCGCTGAATCCGCTGCCGATTCTTGCGTCGCTGCTCTTAGATAGCGGCCGAGCTCGCGGGGTGCGGCTTCGTGAAACTTCCAAGGATATACGAGCGATGAGCCAATTTGGGACAGTTTAAGGAGGACGAGAGCTGCTGAATTCGAAAATAGGAGAATGCGCAGGCCATTTGGGCAAATGGACGTCAGCGGCGACAGGTCTGTTTTGAACTCGTTACTTCGTTCATTATTTTACGAGTTTGCGTTCGCTGTTTCATTCTTCTATATATATATATATATATATTTAAACTATTTAAACTGTCTAACTTGGATTGCATTTGTATATATGTTTGTAAAAATTAGTAATAAAATAGTTAGAATCGATTTTACACATTTCTATTGGTGCGAAAATGATGAAAATGAAAAAATAATAAAATCGTGAAAATGCTCGTAATTAATTTTAAACTTAAGATTTTGGCAAAAACCTTTTGGTTCATCTTTATGAAAGCTAATACAATGTTTTTATACTGCGAATAGATTTTTGCACTTCCTTATTTATTTAATAACAACAGCCAATTTTCTCAGATTAAAATTGTCGCCGTACTTTTGATACGCATTCGCAATCCAAGTGAACACTAACAATTTAAACTGAATCACCCGTAGAAGTTCCAAAACAAATTTCAAATGATTCTTTCATTAATCAGAGTCAGGAACCGAGTTTGAAACGGTGTCCTCATATGGGGAGATTATCCTGAAGAGGTTAAGTATAAAGAATCAAGAATAAAATCGTAAAACTAAAAATTTCCCTTCTCTAAAACTCATAATCGTATTAGTACTCATGGGAACTATTTCAAATTCATATAATTGTTTTTTAATATTTAATAAATATTTACGTATCAGAAAGATTTCAAAAGGTAGAATAAAATAATAAAAACAATAAAAATAGAGTTAAATGTATAATTTTCAAGTAAGTAAAAAACATAGACTTCCCGAATGTAAATTACAAACATTTTATTAACATAAATTTTTCATTATGCTGACTTGTAATATTTAACACTTTTCGATTAACATATCTTTTACTAACACTTTGCAATTTCATTTCACTTCTTTAGATTTTTTCTTCCAGTTTTTATATACAATAGACAGTAAAAACGCAGATTCTTTCTGTGACCTTATATCGCAAATAATCTATTCAATGCAGATCCATTGTACGTAAAGGCAAAGTAAGTTTTTGTACTCCAAATCATTCAAATAGATTTACGTGTCCCACAAGTTTTATGCTATTTCACCATTGACTGTAATAAAAATATAATATTAATGTAACATTAATATAAATGTAACGTAAACATATAAAACTTTTTAGTTATAGTGGCTAGAAAAGTTTATATGTAAATCTCTATAAAGTCTATTTAAGAGAATGTTTCACAAAATAAGTAAAAAACATCTGTGATTATTATTAAAAATAAAAGTGTTAGAATAATTCAAAATATTTTCAGTAAAGAGGATGGGAATTTGAACGTTTTAATATTATGTAACTTGCAAAAAACTGTTGGCAGCGTGTGAGTATGTGACTTATGAAAAATAAATTTTAATTTTCAACTCATTAAATTTATAATAAAAAATTGAACAAACAAAATTAAAGATCAAGTGTGACGGCTCAGTATTTAATTGAATATTCGATATATATCGGATGATTTTCTGGCTTGAGCCTCAATCTAGTATCGAAACTAACATCGAATTACCGTTTTTTATTACCAGATGTTGATTAAGTAGATTTTACACTCACAAAATGTTAATTTAACATAATTTACAAAAAAGAGAATTATACCTACTAATAATAAGTTTTAATAATTATTGTTAATTATTATATTAATATTCTGAATTTATGATAAAATGAGACAAATTAATAACTATTTTAAGATTTTTATTTTGCAGTAACAAATTGCAATTACACAAATCGATGAATTTACAGTCGGTGAAATTTAAAATTTTTGTAAAATTGATAAAGCATACGATTTGTTCATGCAAATAACTTCAGTCCTAATTAAATGATATAAAATACAAAAATTAACATTTTTTTTATTCTATTACTAAAACATGTTATACGTATAATTCATTTTAAGATTATTTTAAACTAACCCATTTATGAATGTAAAATAATAATGCCTAAAGCTTAGATGGTTCGGAAGTCACCTTTATAAACCATTGGTCCGGTTGCAGTTACTAAGCCAGCAGGTAGTACAATGTTAACGTTTGATGTCTATATATAAAAAAAATGGATGAAGAGAGAAAGCTCTTCTCATTTTTTTAACATCTTTTTCACCGGGAAATCGTGGAGACCAAGTAAACATTAATAAATTAACAGATGAATGTTCTCAGTCAATCGCGTTTCAAAGAGACGCAGGTTTGCCTCCCACTTTCTCGAAGTCGTCGCATTTAAATATGACGAATTTTTGCACAGCGCGCATTTCGATTCCGACCGACGAGCGACGCGAGAAGGTTATATTTTTCTCGGCGAAAGCGATTTCCGCTGAGAGCGCCCTTTCTTCCATCAACAGTATAAAGGAAACATCTTACCCTTGCCCAATGCAAGCCTGAGCTCGCTCAACGGCGAAAAGGGAGCCAGAGAACTATGAGAGAATTTGTGATAAAAGTTAATTTCTAATACGCTTAAAATAAATGCTCTACCGCGAAACACTTTTTAAAATAATTATAACAAAATATTTATTGAGTTTGTTAACAAAACCTTTTCCATTTAATTTGACGGCGTATGAGATTATCGGCGTACATCACGTTAAACATAAAAAACGAATTGTAAGTTTCAAAGTAGAAATCGGTTAAAACAATCGTAATAGAAAAATTATAAGAAAATTTATAATATCTGCTTTACAACTACAGAATATTTTCTCTATAAAAACGACAGTCAAATATCATGAAAATCGAGAAAAATCACTGTATAAAACATGGGGCATCAATAAATTTAAAAAATATTTTTTTCGAAGAATATAAGGCTCTCCGCGGGACTATCTATTGAACATCTTTATTCGCCAATTATCATCATTATTAATTAATATTTATACATCAATCATCAATATATTAATGCACTATTTTTTAGTTTTTTATTTTTCAGAAAGGTAGTCGATTAGTAGATTTGAATCGCACAATTCGAGATAGTCTAAAAGAATTTTAAAAACTTCACCCATAGTTTCTTGAAAACAATTCTATGCCCTAAACTGATTTGGTGCCTTTTTGACTCAGGTAAGATCCGATCTACGTTTTAGGGAAAGCTTGAGACCATCTCAACTGTGAAGGCTGATAAAAATTAGGTTAAAATGAGTTCCAGACTTCAAAAATCATATCCTAAATTGACTTCTCGGAAAAAAGGTTTATGAAACCACATCCGAAAGCCTATTTTTTTTTTATCTTTATAACCGCACATTTTGGGCCTTACTGAGTCTTAGCTTTGAAATTGGGTCATTTCTTCAGAAACCCGTCCGATTTTCTGGAAGATTGCTATATCAGATCTTTCCCTAAAATGAAAGTAATTAGGTAATTGACTGAAAATTTCGATTTCACATCTTGTGCACGTATTCCTTTCGTTTCAGAATTCAATTTTCCCATATTCGTAATGTAAAATAATAACACATAAACGCAAAAAAAAAAAAAAAAAAAAAAACAAAGCAATCAAAAGCCATTAAAAGCCAAATTCAACAAGATCTCTCCCTCGGCCGTCGTGTAAACACTCTAATTAAGTGCGCGCAAATAAGAGCGTTTCGGGCGCACCGATCAGGCGACATAATAAGTTGGCAAAGTCCCGAGTGCGCGCACGCGAGCGAGATAATTATAATCCGCATTATAATCCGTCGGGCAGACAGGCCTACGACAGCTGTTGAGCGCGAGAGTGAAAGTCGATCCAGACGTCGCGTGAACTAGCACGAGAACGAAGCCGATCGACGAGGGCGCCGATTCAATGTCAAAGCGCGCGGCGGCTAACGCGTTTGCAGTCCCGACGATGATCCCACGGACACGCCAACGGGGTTACTTAAGTTTCGCGGAACGCCGCTGTCAAGCGCAAAGAAATGCCCTGCACGATCGGCTGGCTCTCTGGGTTGCCTGGGCAGACACGCGCGGCGTGGCGTAACTTTTGGCGCGGACCTCCTTAATTATACGAGTCTGACCTTTTTTTGCTTGTTTCGAGTCTTTGATCCTCTTTGCCGGCTTTGATTTTGCTTATAATGATGGCTTTGCATTTTTTATTTGGATTTTCGTTAAGAACTGGATGAAATTGAATTGTATAATCTAATATGCTTTGGTGTTGTCGTTCTTTATTTCATATATTAATTTGAATTTTTAGAAGTGAGACGTTGTTTTTGCGAAAATTATTTAAAAATTAAATTGTAATAAAGTGCTTATATTCAATATTTCGTTTATCTTAGAAATGATGATATCATTCAAAGTTTTGAAAATGTGCAATTTACGAATCATTAAATTTCATCCACATATCAATCTAAAAAGGTAAAAAGGAAAGAAAAAAAACAATTAACGTCATTCGTATAAAAATTTAATAATCGGTTATAATGATTACATTCGCTGTCGTATAAAGTACAGATACACATCTGTTATTACCAACAATTCCATTAAAACTACGCACAGAACGGGAATCTTTCCGTACCAATGCAAATTTCTGCTTCGACTGAACTTGGTATCGACCATCAATATATATAAATAAAATTATGAACTCCACATTGTTTCCTCTTATTTATCAATAAATAAAATCGCATCGCACCTCGGTGCTCGCGGTCCTATCCATCAACAAACCCATCTTTAGACACATGAAATGATTGAACAAAGCAGAAAGCAGCATCGACGTCCAAGGATCCCTTATACATATATAACATATTCTTTATATATATATATATATATACAGATATCGCATTTGACTAGGGGACTAGGCGGCTAGGGGAGGGAAAAAGCGGGCGCTCTCGTCACGGGTCAGTGCAAGTACGGATGGACCTTGATGGGAGCTGCCACCGCAGGCACCACCGCCGGTGCCACCTTCACGACGGCCGGCTCCCGGTGAACGACGGCGTTGAAGCCGTTGACGGGGTCGGCGGTGTACTCGACGACGCGGCGAGTGCCGTCGGCCTCGATCAGGGAGTAGCTGCCGCTGACAACGTCGCCGTTGCGCGTCTCGTACTGAGCCTTCGAGTCGCCGGTGAGAGCGTCCTGGACGTCGTACGCGTACGAGTACTGGGGGTGGGGGTCGTACTCGTCCAGTTTCGTTAAGACGGGAACTGGTGCCGGGCCCACCACCGGAAGCGGCCCTGGGAAGACTCCGGCCTGAGCTGCGGCGACTGCCATGAGGAGGGCGAGGACGATCTGCGGAGAAATGGTTTAGAGCTTTAATTATGTCTGTTCGGCGGTAAACATCTTTTCTTTTCAATGCTTTAATGCGGTATTATTTTTTGTTGCGATTAATTTTCAGAATTGTGCAAATGAATTTCAAAGAAAAAGTTGGACCAAATCGAATGTGATTGTAGTTATATTTTATATAAATTCATAGGTTTTGCATTGTACGGCTAAGTTACAACTGAATTCAACGGTTTCTACTTCCGTCTCCTCATTTTTCCGCAATTCAACAGTAACCACACCATTTTTATCAATTATATAAAATCACTTTTTTATCTTCGGACAAATAAATTTCACCCGAACTTTGCACAAAATCACACAAATTCACTAATTCTAAAGATTCTTAACGACAATCACCTTGGCGGCCATTGTCTTGTTGCTTGTTTAGCGGGCTGAGGGAGCACTTGGTGTTCGGTGGTGCCGAAAGCGAGACTGATGTCCGGATGATACCCAACGTAAGTATTTATAGGAATGCGGCGTCGCGCGTCGAGCGGTGCGCATCGTCCATTACTTCTGGTGCTTGTACGTGATCGGGTCGAGCTGGAAAAGTTTCGCCGAACCGGAGCGCGTCGTCCTTTTCTTCCGAAATTCCGAAGCGGCTGACGAAAGTTAGCTCGGGTCTCTATTTTGTGAAACTCTTTTGCGCGCCTGGCGTAAAGCAGCCGAATTTCCGAAGATTTTTTTTCGTTTTTAACGAAGAATCATGCAGGTTTGTTTGGAAATTATTTTACGTGGGTAGTAGGAAGAAGAACTTCGGGGAAAAATTGAGTTTAACAATTTTAAGAGCATTGTACTTTAATTAAAATGAAAAAGGTACTTTTTCAGCCGCGAATAATAGAAGCCTTGTGAAATCATCAGATAATAAGCTACAAAAAAAAAAAAAAAAAAAAAATGAATGAAAATTCTTGCAGGAATGATATCTTAGCTTTAAAACTTAATGGCCTAATCTTTCTCGTGCACAGCTTCCTTTCTCAAGCCATGTATCTAAGCCCAATCTAAAAACGAGTCGCGCACGTCAGTCTTTCAAGATTTCGCTTAGTTAAAAAATCGGGCAATCTTCTAGAGTTCGAGAGCGCCGACAGGCCGACTGCTTGGACAATATTTTTCCTAACGAGGTTCTCTCGTGCTTTCACTATTGCGCAACGCCGCTTTTGGGTTGTTTCGCGTAAGTGTAGCGCTTCCGTCATGTCTTCCCCGCGAGGAAAACCGCCGCGGAATACAAAGGCGAGCACATATATGCGTCGCGCCGACCTACTAATCGCGCGACGAGTACAATTTCAACGAGCTTTTCAACGCCCCGCGACTGGACGAAAGTTGCAGGTTAATCGTATCGATGTGGCGAAATGGAGTTTTAATTACGGAGAGGGAAAGTTTTTTTTTTTTTTTTTTTTATATAGCTAATTGTTAGTCCGAATTTGGTTGGGTGAAACTCGAGATGTACCGGACATTACAATTGGGTTTGGGATTTAATATTTTTTAAAGAAGTAATTTTTTCATACTGTTAATGTAAAGAGTATGTAATTGTTCAAAGTATATAAGTTAGAAAAGTATATATGTTTCATGTATTAAAATTCATATTTATTATAACAATCTTTAGAAATAATTTAGCCAAGTAAACCCTAAAATTAAACGTTAATAAGCCAAGTTCAAGTCTTATTATAAATAATTTTAGCCAAATGTTCAAAAGTCAAAAATATTATAATAGTAATTGTAATAGTAAGTTCCACTACCAACTACATCAATAATGGTATAAGTACCACTACCAAGCAAGAATATTTTATTAACCTAATTTTTGTGACTTAATATACTCGTGACTTTCTACTTTATAAACTACTTTTTATATTTCCACGGGAAGAAAAAATAATTACTTAAATTTACCAAAAAAAAATTAACTTAATTGTATATAGTATAAATGCAGGAGACCGAGCGATAATTCTGCGCAAAGTAATGGTCATAATTAATAATCGAATGCAAATAAGATATCTTGGAGATTCTCATTAAGGCGACGTGAGCGATACAATCATTTATTAAGGCGTCAAGAAGGATCGCACGTAAATATTAAAAAAGCACGTGCAGAAGCGTTAATATTCATGAGAGCGCAGCGCAACTTTCACGTCCTGTCTACGATTGCACGACAATGAAAGTAACCGGATTATATCGTCGAAATCGTCTCTTCTGTATTTTTGTACGAATCGATTCTGAAGCAGAGATAAAAAAAGCCCCTCGGATGTGTTCTCTGTATGCAACAGATTGGAATTAATGTAAATTTGCTGGTGGTGTGAGAGATCGATTTGTAAAATTATTATCTTAGGATCTTTGTCCGTTGAGAAGCCCTGTTTATTTAATTGAAAAATTAAACTTGATTATTTGAGAATTCAGTATATGACAGCGAATATCTTTAAATAAATTTCATTGAAACATAATTAGCATGTACAATCGTATAAGCAAGTTTGTCAAAAAAAATTTCTTTTTCAAATTTAAAAAAGAGCAAGTTCGGTATTTTTTAAGAAATTTCAAGGTTTTGTATCGTATACAGATCAACGGAGAATACACAAAAAATGTTACGTTTCTCTAAAATCTCTCCTGACATCTGACTATTATTCAGAGATCAGTAAAGATCTCCATTAATAAATCCATCCCAAAACAATTATCTTCCCTGCAATTAAGCTAATAAACCTTCAACGGCGTCGATCCGCTAATCATTATCCGGGTTCATCGCTCCTCGGTTATGCAACTCGACGACGCGGAGAAGCAACGCGACCGCTCAATAAAAGTCGTCCGTGCGATGATTCAGCGGACGGCGATGGCACATTCCCGTTTTTTCTCTCTCTCTCGGCGCGAAGATGTGCCGCCGCGCGACCTTGACCGCGAAGGTGACGCCGGCAGACACCTGCATCTTCTTCCTCCTCAGTCCTCCTCCGCTGCTTCTCGCGAGAAGCATCGCACGCGGAGTTGCGCAAGCGGAGGCTCTTTTGACGAGGCCGTTCACCTCTTCTTGCTGTCGGGCTCTTCTGGTCGCTGGTTACTGCAGCCCTTTTTTTCGTAATTTTGCAAGGAGCTTTAGAATTTTTGACTTTTCTGCATGCGACTGTCCAATGCTCCGATAATAAAATGCGCGTCTGAGTAGGTGTGCCAGACGTTAAATTCAAATATAATTCGTCTGCAGGAATTAAAGCGTAAATCAAACGAGAGTCGAGAAATGAGGTTAATTAAGCTTCGAGAAATTCCACGGGCTTGTTTATTTTATTGCCGTATATGGTCAAGGCTGCTTCATCTGTTGGTGAGACACGCCGTTCAAAAGTTGCAAAGTTTTACCAAAAATGTACAGTGCATTTATTGTTAGGATGTTCAAGTAACATTATTAAAATAATTCGTTTCATCATTCGTTATGCATAATTTAAAAAGTTTACATTCAGTGGACTAAATTAAATTTTACTAACATTATAGCGTCGCTAAAAAACCGAGCAAAAATCTGAGCACCGCTTACTAATTCTGCCAATCGGTAAAGACATCTATTACGTGCCAGCAAAAGAATAAAAAAATCTCCCGCCTTCAAAAAGTAAATATATACACCAATTGTATCGGAGTAAAAATGTGTCACTCGGCAATGAAACAGCCAGCCCGCCTCGCGAAGAAAAAGCAAAAGGAGCTCGAAAAAAAAATGTGTACCCCGCTGAAAGCGAGAGCACTTTATTGCGACAAGGGCCGCGCTTCGAGCGGCGCACAACGCTTTCGCTGTCGCTCTCGGGAGAGAGAGACAGAGAGAGAGAGAGAGAGAGAGAGACGGAGAGAAAAAAATGCACGCGGAGCGATTATCGAGAGCCCATTTTCGCGCGGCTCTTTCGCAATCGCAGCCGGCATACATCGCGCAAAGAGCCCTTGGTGAAAAGCTTCCATAACTCACCGACGCGCGGCCACAATGCAGCTAATGCACGATGGAAAGCCAATCCGGGGCCGTGTCCCCCGCGGGCTGAATGTAACTATCGCGCAATCTGCTCCGCTGTCTCTATTCGGATCCCTCTCCGCCTCCGCCGCGACTTCTGTGTACGATCAAGTTATCTCAATTAAGTGGAGCTTTAATTGAGAGAGGGACGTTTATTTATTAATGTTAATGTAACTGTAGGGTACAATGTGAAGATCAATTGAAATTCAGTTTGATATTTTATAAATCATTAATATTTTACTTTGCGATTGAGTAATACACGTTCGCTTGAAAAACTAATATGTGTTTTATAAATTTTAATGGTTTATTAGAGTATAACTAATCTCTCTTATTATTAATAACACTAACGATAACGGAAATGAACGGGATGATGACTCGTCGTGTGACGACAAAGAGAGAAGCAGTCTGATGCGATCGACAGGTACTTTACCTTGACATCTAGGCAGATAAGGAAGCTGTGGGTCATGCCAGTCTTATAAAGCCTTAATCAAAATTTTGTTTTATATAATTTATGCATTAAACGTATAGTGGTATTTATAAATTATTAAAATATAAAATTTTGTATAAGAAGTTTTCTTAATACATCTTTTATTAAGCTATTTATTAAAGTTTAATTATATTCATTGAAAAAAATTAGTCATTAAATAATTACTTACTGCTAAATTATATTTTTTTTATTGCTTTTAGTGTAAAAAATGTATTATCAAATTATGCTTTTAATTCTTATTTTCATTTTTGACAAAATTTGAATTTTTGGTTCTATGGATCGGATGCAATTGACATAGGTAATAATAATTTTTGCAGTCGAATATAATGATTTAGACAGCTCATTGATTATTAAAAAAAAGTGAAAGAATAACCACAAAAACAAAGTTTCTATTTGTACTTCTTTCAACGTTTTGAACACTTTAATGATTCCATTGTTAAAGGCAGAAATAATCTTAGGAATCCAAATGGTAATCTCGGATAATCTACAAGAATTTCAAGTAATCTAGAGTACTCCGGAAAAATATATAGTATACTTTAATAATTTCAAGGACGCAACTAACGACGAATGTTAATTTTTATTTTCTGTTAAAATACTCGAAAATTATTAAAGATTACTTGCGATTTCCAAAGACAACTTGAGATTTCCAAAGATTACTATTAAGATTTCTCAGGATTACTTGAGATTTTCAAAGTTTATTTAAGATTCTGAAACATTATTCACTATTGTTACTTTTTAAAGTAAAACTCTTTCAAATTTGATTGAAATAGGCTGAACATTTTTTTCTTTCTCTACTTTTATGTAACTAAAACATAGTTACATTTCTGTAAAT
>UCOM01003104.1:0-20255 GCA_900474385.1 Ormyrus pomaceus | reverse complement strand
TCCCCCTACCACCACCCCCGCCCGGTGATTAATCGCGTCCGAGAAATTAGACGCGGCTTTCGACCTCCCCTTTTTTAGCCCCGACGCTCGAAAGTATCGATGAGCTCGCTGGCTTAATTAGAGACCCACGTGGTTTGGCCGCGGCTCGATACACTCGGAAAAATGATAATCTTCCGACTGCCGGGAAATCCCCTTTTGGCTGGAATTTGCTTTTGAAATAGGGGGATCGTTCGACGGGAGTCTTTTTGGGGTAATTATTGTTAAAAATTCTGAATTATAGGGTAGGAATCGTTCGTGATTTATTACACGTGCAAATTCTTATTTCGTAAAAGGAAATTAATCTGGAAATCGAAACCAGATAACATCCTTTGGAAGCAATCTAATTTATTTCTCTTCAAAAAGCACTTCTTATTAAGTAAACTAGGTACTTACAGTTCAAGAATAATTTGCTCAAAATTCCATTGTAAAGTTCTAGATTAAACTTCACTTCAAAATGAAAGAAAATTCTCGTTTACCGCAGAAGGAAAAATAAAATCTCTCGAGAAGAAGTTCATTTTGGATTCAAATTGAAGATTAATTTCTCTCAAGATATAATCTCTGTATTGTTGCTTCTTCTAAAGAAAGCTTTCTGATAGTACAAACAAAAGTTTTCCAGAGAAAAGCTAGAAATGCTTTTTAGGAAATTTGAACTCGAACTGCACTATGTTTATGAAATGTCCGTATAGATGTGAGCGCGCGCATATATAGATATGTACGTGCGTGTATGTATACAAACAAATTTCCGAATCTATTAGATCGACTTTGATTGAACAGGGCTGACAAAATATTTTATTGTAAAATTCAATTTTCTTTCATTTTATAGCGATTTTTCGATTTTTGATGTTTTATTTTTCTATTTTATTTTTTTTTACTAGCCAATATTGCTTGTGTTATGAAATTGAAACAGTGTACAACTCTACAATTTAAAAAAGCTAATGAAAAAATTTTTTTCTCTTATATTAACTTGATACTCTCTGTCATAAAAATGATTTGTAAAAAGAATTAATTTTCTTTGGTACGTGAAAACTGCAGTAAAATGAACTGTTTGAATCACTTCGAAATTTTGTAAAGAACATTCACGGTGTAAGTAAAACACGCGTCATGGTCATTTATATACGGATTGTTTCAAACATTGGAAGTTATTATAGGAACAAAAATAATTTATTGATATTTTTAAACAAATAATCTTTATTTCACAATTAATAATTAATAGAACAATCAATTAAATTTGTGGAAATTTAAGTGCCAATTTAAATTCTGTAAAGTTTTAGTATTTTCGATGTTTGACAAATATCTACAATAAATAACAGCAAATTTTGTTTTATTTTTTATAAATGAAAATATTAATGCTAACACGTAAAAGATATTTATTAAAATTTGTAAAAAACAAAACAAAAAAATTATCACTTCGAGCTGAACGATATTTAAGATATTGTAAAAATAACTAAATTATTATTTTTTTTTTATTCCGGCATCTGCAATAATTAACCAATGCAATGGTACAATAAATTAAGTTTGACTAATTGCTAATGAATTAACAGCGGTTTTTACAATCATACATCAAAAAAGATTCTATCATACCAAAAGTTCGTACGTTCGTTACTCCCTCTCCTGAAACTAACACGTTGTTTTCAACTTGGACCAACGCATCCCATTCTCAGACTACGCTTGCAAATCTCCAGAACTGCGCATCTTAGTTTTTGCGCAGCTTTGACGCGAGAAGCCATCGTCCAACGCGGCTCGTAGCATCTGGAAATGAACCTCCTTCGACTCCGCCGCTAACTGCTTCGCAGTCCTCGGGAAAACACGGGATTAGAGGAAGCCCCACAAACGGACCGAGACTCGATGGTAATCGGACCGATTGTTTTTCCGCGGCGGCGGAGAGAGAGCAGCTCGTAAGACGATTTTGCACTCGGAGCTGCAATCGAGGCGTGCGGTCGCTTTGAGCGCTGCTTAGACAATCGCGCTCGAGTATAATTCTGCGTCTTGCGCAAACGTGCCAGTTTCGCCTGTTTTTCTCGCCCGGGGAAAGCTGCTGCTGTAGCTGCTTTGGTATTGCGAGATTATTCGCGCTGCCGCAATTCTCCGGCTGAAATGCCGGATGGAAATTGTTGCCACGCTCTTATTTATTAGCGCGGTTTGATCAGAAAAACGAGCTTCGCTCGATGTGCGGGGCAACTTGTGGATTTGGCTGCTGTTATTTATTTCGGTGGAATTTGGGAAGATTCACGAGGGCAATTGTAAGAATTTGCGCTATTGTTAATTATGGGATGTTGACTCGGTTACCGTAAATTAGGAGTTGATCTGGCGATATATTAGCGTCGATTTAGTCAACCGAACATTTGGGTACATAAGACTTAACTTTGACGTATCTCTGCGGAACTGTTTGTAAACTATAGAAATAGGGCAATTATCTCCTCCGAGCCAGATGTACGAAAATGACAAGTTTAGGGGAGTTGTGGCCCGCAAAAACAGCTGCTCATTGATTGACTGATTCTGTTGGAACAACTTGAAGTAAAGTCAGTGGAACGAAACTTTCTGTTTATCTAATATATATAATGTAAGACAGATTTTCTATAAATTTCTTCTTACAAAAATAGATTTTTACTCACTTTCTGGCAATTATTAATTTTTTAATCGTTTTAACAAAACAAATTCGTCTATCTGCTAACGTTTAACGTGTAATGATTGCTCACGAACAATTTGTACACACCGACAACAATTCGAAAAGCAAAACCGCGCTCCAAAGTATCAACTAACACGTCCCCCAGCCCAACTACCACATCAAACGTCCGCCCTCATTATTCTCCGAAATCGCTCTTCAAACCACCTCATCCCCACCCCCGCATCTCCTTCCCCGGCCTAAAAACGGCGAAAAACCACCTCCACAGCAGGCGGCATTTCCGAAATCACAGCTGGCAATACTTTGGAAAGAGCCATTAACCAAGCCGGCGGACGTAATGCAATCTCCCAAATCCGAGGGTACGCTCCATTAAAGGCCGCAAAGCAGCAGCGGCGGCGGCATCGGCGGCGGGGCGCATCGCCGGGGGGGTTAAAGCGGGAAAACGGGCATAATACGCGCGTCAGCGATCGATCAGCGCGAGTTAAACTTATATCAGCGGCGGTAGGCTCGCCCGCCGCCGGCGCTGAACAATGTGTGCGGCACAATGCGCATCCAGTGCGTCGTCGGCATTGCACCGCCGCGCCGCAGGAAACGACGACCTGCGCCGCGGATATGTAGAATTAGGACCCCGGCATTGTGTCTTATCTAAGCTCTGGGGGCTGTGCTGTTTTTTTTTTTGGAAGCTTTGAGTGGCGTTTTACTCGGTTCGTTTTTTTTTTCGTAACTTTATTTCGGAGGAACTTCAAAGTCCCGCTTTCTTTGCAGCTTATCGCTTCGGTATCCAATTTGCGGGGCAGAGGGATAAAAGAAAGTGGGCCGCCCGACGACGCCGACGGCGGAAAATTTAAGCGCTCTATACTCCGAGTATTTGAATTTTCGCTAATTCTAGTTTCCGTTTAGCTTTTAGGAAACTGCTTTGGGGGGATTTTGAGCGAATTCTCGGCGTAATTATTATTAGAAATATGCAGATTTTTTTCTTTCGAGAACTAATTCATATAGTTGGAGTCTGAGAAGGATCTCGTTTTAAGTTCGATTAATATCTAGCTTCGTTAGTGACTTTCCGCAATGCATATTTAAATAGGGAATTTTAGTTCCACGAGTATTTGCTCGTCAAATATTTACAAATATATTTATAATTAATGAGACTTTAAGATAAAGTCGAGCCTACTGAATAAACTAAACAAAATGAAATGACAATACTGCACTCGAGTTCCAAGTAGAAATACAATACGTCCAGTCAGCCATTCAAAGGATCCTCGCGGAATAGAAAACAAATTTAATTTTAAACCCACGCGGACGCAAAAACGGACCATAAAACACGATAATCGATCGGACGGAATGCAAAACTCGGCTGCGGAAAGAAATAAGCCAGGGCGCGAATCTCTTATTTATCCCCCGCGCGCAGCTCTGAGGAAAAAAGCAAATCTGTCGAAAGGCGCGGAAGAGTAATACTCAAATCCTTTAAAGCACAATCCTCATAAATACAGAGGCCGCGCGGCTCGACAGAGGAGATCGAGAGAGCTGGTTGTGAAAAAAGCTCTCTCTCTCTTTCTCTCTCTCTCCTCTCTCGATTTTCGCCGCGTAAATCTCCATCCCGCGATATTCTCGACTGTCATATACGCCAAACATAAACACCGTCAAAACTCGAAAAGCGTTGCGGGCGGCAGCAGCTTTTCCGTTCGATATATATAAAATCCTCTCTGCTCCATGACTCTCTCCGCTTGCTAATTAATCCGCGCGCGAACGAGTAATCTCTGGAAGATTTGCGCGCGCCTACGTACCCCCCTCCCCTCTCCTCAAAGTTTTTCGCGCTACTTGCGCTTAATTCCCATTTACCTCGGGCTAAAGCCCTTCTTTATTCGAGCGCGGCGAGTCTCAGTTTCTCGTGTCTGCGCGCTTGTCACCTCTTACTCGCTTTCTCTGCTTCGCCTTTTTTTTTTGCTCCCTCTCTCTCCCTCGTCCTGCTCACTTTTTCGCGCCGCCGACGTCGTCGTCGTCTCTCTCGCTTTTATCTCCTTCAGCTGCTGCTGCTGCTGCTGCTTCTTCCGGGCGCCTGGATTCGCCGACCTGAATTTTTCTCTTTTTCTTCTCGCGCTCCTTTTCTTTACAAGTATGAAAAGTCTCTTTCTCATCTCTGAATTTGGTTAATTTGACTTTTCTACAGGGCTTTTCTATTTCGGCCGCCGCCGCCGCCGCCTCTGCTAGCTGCTGCCATTTATTGCGTTAGCCACTTTGGATATTCTGTTACGATTTAAATGGAGTTTTAAAACTTTGCTTTACGCTGAAAGCGATAAGAAAGGGGGGAACAAAATAAGTTCCCGGACGACTTGAAAGGACGATAGCTTTTTTCTCTCTGCATCGCGTTTGATATGCAGATCTGTCCTCCCTTTTTTTCTTTGTTTTTTAGGATATAAATTCTTTTTCCCCCCTTTTTGATACGCCGGAGAAATAATATATATATATATATATAATGCGGAGGGGGCAAATCAGAAGTTATAACATTTCCAGCAAACAGTGAAAATCGTTTTCCGCGAGATGAAAATGGAAAGAATGCATTCAAACTTTACTTTTAATACATATAGATGGAGTCGGCGTTATATAAAGCTTAACTGACAAGAAGATGATGCCTTCGGGTCGTGAATTTTGATCAAGCTGTAGAAAAGTAAAAATGGAGTCTACTAGCCACAGATTCTGATCTTATAGACATTGATTTCTAAGATAAAAGACTCCTAGCGCACTGCGCGGCGAAAATCTCAAAAATCGCAGAATTTATATAATGATAAAATAAAATATGATGGACACAACGAAGATGTTACTTTTCCGCGAGGAAAAAGTATAATGTGGCGAGTATCTTCTTATAGTGGATGCTTTCAAGACTTAAATAAAGTAGAAAATATGAATCTTTTTCCCAGGGAGAGTCCTTTTAAAACATCACATTACGGTTAAGACATCGAGTTGGCAAAAAATTTTCCACGAGAGTTGCCCGCGGAAAGTTAACTGAAAAATTATACCAAACGTTTGTTAGTAACCATACATTTTTTATACCTCGAAAGAAGATTCTTGCAAAGCTAAAGACTAAGTTGGCCTTTTTTATCAACTGCACAAGAGCGTATTAAAAGTCTTGCCTAAATGCAGTAATAACTGCAGTGGATACTTATTATACAAAAATATAGTTTAAATAAATGATGACTAATGGCAGAGATGGAGAATAATAATGAAAATGACACTATTAGTTTTTCTGCCAATTCTTGGTAAGTTTATTAAAAATACCAGGTATCATTTTCATCAAAAATATAGTTCAACAATAGTTTTATTTACGTTTCAACTACAATCCTTATACAGTCCCTCCTACAATTGCAACTACAGTCCATCTGCCCCGGGGTTTGCAAAACCAGCCGATCCAGTCGCCGCCGCTCCGGAAAATGAAATTCCAAGCAGCACAACCACACGCAGCCAGATAAAACCCCCCTCCGCGCTGTCTATCAAACGACTCTCAAAAGGGCAATCCGCAGACCCGATTCGCTGAAGGCGGCAGCAGCGGCGGCGTCGCTCGGCTGCATCAACGTCATCGCCAGCCACGCATTCCTAATTTACGAGAGCTCTCGGTTTTTCGCCTTCGCCGCGTCTTCCGCAGACAAAAGGAGCGCTCTCTCGCGCAATCTCTATTACGAGCGTCTAACGTGCATTCGCGGCCGGGGGAGGGAGGCACGTGATATGCATTTCTCCGGCGCGCGCGGCGGCTGCCTCGTTTACACAGGATTACCTCTCGCTGCTGCTCTGCGGTGTATTGGGATAACAAAAGAGGTGTACAATGCCGGCGCCTTTGCGTATCTCCCTCTCTCTATCCCTTTTCCGAGCACACTGCATCCAATTGCTTAGACTGTCGGCCTGCTCTTGCGGATTACTGTCGAGCGCCTCTTTATCGGCGTGAGAGCGAGTGTGGAGGGCCGCATTGATTTTAAGGGGCCGAGGGAGAATAATGGCTTAATTGCGCGGCGTAGCTGGAAAGCGCGAGGCCTGCTGTGTTTAAGAAGTTTGCACTTTTGCAGAGAAAGAGAGAAAGAGAGATAAAGTTGGGATAACTTTATTTTAGCTGGCGCGCGGAATTTATTAAACCCTTTGGGGAAGATAAGAGACGCTGTTAATATTCCAAAGGGAAAGTCCTATTCTTAAAGGTGAAATTAAATTTTTATTGGGATTTAAAAAGGCGGGGCTTTTTAATCTGCACGGCGGCAAAGGAATTAAATTTTTGGGATGGAAAAACTGAATTGAACCATTTAAATGAACGTTTTTTAATTCAGCTCTTTTTTTTCAAAGGCGAGAAACCGTTATTTGGAATTTTAAATTGCGGAGTGAACTTTTTGCGCAGATAAACGAAAAACTTGAAAATCAGGATTTCAATAAAAGCAGAGAAAACTAAAGAAAAATTCTACTTAAGGGAGTTCTCTAGATACCCAGCTAGTCAAAGTAGGGTACAACTGTAATCGCGTTTGACTAACGTAGTCGAAGCCCAAGATCTGGCAACATTCGAATTACTTTCAAATGAAACTTTTAACTTTTAGCTTTCAAATTAAATGGTTTATCAAATTCACAAAAGTAATTGCATGCAGAAATTAATAAATATAAAAGTTATATTTGGAATATTTCGTTAATTTGGCAATATTATGCTTTGATATTTTTAATAATATATATTATTAAAAATTAAAAAGCTTAAATACCATTTTCATATCGTTTACTAAATTAAATGTTCCTACAATATTCATTAAAAATCAAAATGTTTTAAATTCAATTCACTCATATAAAAACTTGTTTAACAAAAAGAATTTTGCACGAATTTAAATTACTATGCTATAAAAGTAGACGGTTAATAATAAATTAATCTAAAAGGTTACATATGTTAGTAAATATTTAGATTACGCACTGATTACTAGTGATCAATAATGATGTACTAGTCTAATATTGGCCATCAGCGAACATGTCTGTTTCGCTAGGCCAGATTGTTTGTTTTACTTACTTACAGAGGTAAAATTGTAGTTACTGATGACGATGGAAGAAAGTTTTTATCACAAATTTGTTTATTAGAAATTTTATAATAGATACTTTTGTAAATAAATAAAAATGTAAATAAAAATGTAATGTATTATCCCCAATGAAATCTTATCTAATCATAAGGTTACGTATTAAAAGAGCAAAAACAAAATTAATTACCTCATCCCCGTGAAATTTTAACAGAAGCTGAAGTTTATCGTAAATTTTTAACTCATTCTCGTCCTTAATACGCTTACAGATAAAAACTCCCTTCAACAAAACACACCTCATCCAGCGCTCGACGGCAATAAAAACTTAAAAACGCCCTTAATCCCCAATAAAGAATTCGCCATGCAGCTCAAGCCCTTCGAAAAACCGTCCGGATCGCAGGCGGAACTCGCGCAAAAGTCCGCCGCGGCCGTACGAGTGCAAAGTTGGCTCCCTTGACTGACGTTCCGCCTCTCATTGAGCGGGTCGAGTCTTCGGAGCTTTGACACTTTGCCGTTGGCCGCCGCTTTGAGACGAGCGGCTCTACACGTCGAGAGACTCGCGCAGCTTTCCCCAGGCCGCGCGCTGCTTAGCCTTTTATCGGAGCGGCCGCCGTCCGGCAGCAGCTCTCTCCGGCCATTCATTCGAGCTGACTCCTGGCGGACGGGCTTAGTCGTTTTGCATTTTGAGTCCGCGCTGCTTTGAAGGACTTTTGCGCGGTGAATTTAGCTTTCGCCGGGGTTTTCAAGCCGGTTGATTGACGCTCGAACGCGGAAAATGTGCCCCCGGGAATTTATTTGAATTTTGATCGAATGTTTAAAAGTTGCTCTCGCCGGAAATATAACATTTTGTCATCTCGATCAGGAT
Organism: Ormyrus pomaceus; assembly: GCA_900474385.1. Classification (NCBI taxonomy): domain Eukaryota; kingdom Metazoa; phylum Arthropoda; class Insecta; order Hymenoptera; family Ormyridae; genus Ormyrus; species Ormyrus pomaceus. The sequence goes on along the minus strand of UCOM01003104.1, from coordinate 11,710 downwards.
TGCCTACTTCGGACAGCTTAATTTACGGTTAATCTGATGTGGAAGAAATTCAGTCGATGTATACGCGATAATGATTGATTTAACGTCTATCGCATTATTATTATACGGAATTTTTAATGCCCTTGATAAATAAATAATGCAATTCCGTCCGTCACTTCGTATGTGATTGGTGATTTATACTAATCTAAATTAATTGATCCGTAAGAATTCACTGTGACGTAAAATCAAGTTTATATTAGCGTGACTTTATTTTGAAACTTATTATTTACTTTATTTAATGAACTCGATAAATTTAGTATGGTTTAAAGTTCCATTTAAATGAGTAATAGACTTTACTTAAGAAACGTTTTCCTCCCTTTCGTAGGTCACGGATTATCTTGTTTAAAATAACTCCTGCATTCTAATTTTGAAATTCAGCTCTTCTACAGCTTAAGGTTACGTAATTACAGTTAAGAATCGTAATACCATCTTTTATTTTCAAATTAAAAGCATTGCGATAAATTTTTAAATAATTATTTCAATTTTTTGCTTTACCCAAGTATATCGCATTTTTTTCCGGCTAATAAAACATCTCGCGTAAACAAAAATAGTATTTGTGCGAGTAGCCCTTAAATTTATTCAGAAAAAGTGTTTAATCTTGTCCACAGATTTCTCCGGGGGAATATTCGGGAAAAAAAAGTTTTTCAACTTTATACGGGCATTCTTAAATTTTGACTTTTTAAATTTTCAAAAAATTCGTCACTCCAACTCGGAAACTTCGGGATTAATCTTCCGGCGTAACAGAGGAAATTCCTGCGAATATTCATAAGACTCTCCCTCTCTGGCTTGTTGCCTTCATCACTTTACTTAAAACATTCCCGAAAATACAACTCAATCCCCAACTAATAAGATTCCTCCCTCGGTTTATTAAAAAAAATGAATCAATGGGCCTCTCGGTCCCCCCCTTAAGACCCCGATATTAATCGAGCTTTAATTAAGGAGAAGGCAGCTTAAGAATGTCCGGGGGAAATACGTCTTTCTCTCTCTCCGGGCGGTATTAAACAGCGGGAAGAAATATATCGCCGTCGTCCGTACGAGATATTAATATAGTTGATTGTAAGTGCGCGCGTCTTTACGGGGCTTGAAGCACGAGGCACTCGATAGAGAGAGAGAGGGGGCGATGACAAAGGGCCCCCCCTCTCGCGACCTCTTCATATCGGAACGCGGCGAATGCTGGACATTGGGAATTTCCCCATAAAGGACACCCCTCCCCCCCACTGACATTTACGGGCCATCGCGGAATGTCTTCTCTTTTGCAGCAGGCTGGAGATTTTATTTCGCTGCGGATTCCTCAGGGCTTTAGTCGCTGATGCCAAAGGCACCTTTGACGGACGCGATAAGTGGATTAGTGCGCAGGCGCTGGTAAGCGCGTCGCCGTGATTAAAAGATTATAAACTTGTTACTTAGGATGCCGCTGCTGCTGCGAGGCTGCGGCTTCCACCTGCCAGGTTAACTTCGCGAAGCTGAGGAGCTCTGCTGAGTTTTCTTTGCCGAGAGACAACGGATGGTGCTTTGGAGAAGTGGGTTTATAAATTTCGGAGGAAATTTTACGGAAATTAGGGAAAATTGGTTAGCTGACGGCGGTAATAAGATTGTGCTCTGTATCCAGATATGGCACACTGGTCTAATATCCATTTTTGAAATGAGAAGTGAACGGAGACGGGGAGTTTGACAAAAATGACAAGGGGTAAACGTTGTTTCGATTGCACTTGGGTTCTGTTTTCCAATTGCAATAGTTTGTTATTCTGAATTATTTTATGAATTATTTAGTCATTATAATATAATAATTAATAAAAAATTCGTTAATGCGCAAATACTGGAGATTACAGTAATATCTTTATTTCTGCACATTTGTTTACTTTTGGTTTAACTAAAAATGAATGTATTTTCAATATCAAAAATAAAAAGTTTGTTCTACCCTTTTCATTACGGAAATTCTAAAAAAATTTCTGGAAACGTACCCACGTGAAAAAATTTTGTTCAGCTTGAATACAAACGCAAAACTTACTTTATTATACACCTACTCCAAAACCAGATTCAAATCGCACACACGAAAAATCGGCCAGTTAAGCAAGCAGACGTATAAATCGCCACAATAGCCGAGTGAATGAAAGAGGCTTCGCCGAGTGATTAACGCCTCGTAATAAATTCAACACGAAGAAACCCATCGGTCCTGGCAAACATTAGCATTTTGATTGTTCAACACGTCGCTCGATAACCCGAATGTGCCGAAAGCGTGTCAGCATTATGCTCGCGCCGCCGGGGCTCTCTCTCTCTCTCTCTCTCTCTTTTTGAAAAGCACAATTATTTGGGACAATTAATAATGATTAACGAGCGGCGGAGGCTCGCCCGTTAAAGGGTCAATATGCAAATGCTCTCGCGAATATCGCGAGAGACTATCGGCTCTCTCGGACAAACACAGAGCGGCGAACGAGAGAGAGAGAGAGAGATATTCTCGCGGCGGTCGCGCACTGGCAACGGCAATATAATTGCGCGATTAGCAATTACAATTATCGGCGCGTCAGAGCCAATTCGGCACTGATTAACCAATTAATCGGTAATCGGGACCGATCGTTTCTGCATTGAGACAGGCCGAATTTCATTGGGGCTTTCTTGCTTTAATGTCTTTCTTGCTGCCCGCAGGGATGTGCGTTTGTGTTGTTTGGGTTTCGTTCAAATGGAGTTTCTCGTTTAATTGTACGGCTCTTGATGTAAAGGAATTGCGCTCGTTTGATTCTTGAGTTCTGAATTTAACTTCTGCTTTTGCTCTTGGGTAACTTTGTGGCGAATAAAGTTGTTTCGCGGCGTATTTAAAGAAAATACCTTATTGTCCTTGATTAACTTTGGACGGTGAAATAAATTGATTCGATTCTGATGTGGAACTGTTTCAATTAAAGCGATGTAACATTAAAAACCATCTAGTAGAAAATTTTCTAAAAAATGTATCTTTGTTTAATAACCTGGAATTTTTAACGTATTTTATATCTTTAGCAAATTTTTACTTTATTGCTATCTACCAGAGAGTAAATTTAATTTTCAATTGAATTTTTATCAAGATAGAACTGGTACTGTAGGTTACGAGCCTACGTTCCTTAAAATTTAAGAACCTTGACTTTGCTCTTTCTTCCACGTCGATTCCAAAGTTACAGTACTATTCTTTCAACGTTTTCAATGCTTTTTGTCGTCTCGGCGAACTTGCGAATTTATGTGGAACCTGAACCATTGGGTTATTAACAGAAAATGTAATTGAATTTTCCCCAAAAAATCTCTTTTAACGATAATTCTTTCTTCTTTATCATTTACATAGAACTGAACGACTGATATTTTTCCGACACAGTTGCATCATTTTCCCACTACATTCCCGGAATTTAAGCACGAAGAACTGAAACGAACACGACAAAAACTATAAAAACCCTATAAAAATTTTACGCGACAGTCGTATAAACGGAAATCGATTACTTTTGAAATCCTTTAATAATGATGTTTTTGTATTTGAATAATCAGTTTTCCTGTTTCTTTTACTCTGTTTTTCTGCATAATTTCGAAAGGTAATAAAACGTACGGGTGCCTTCAAACATTGTGAAAACTTTTTCTTTTAATATACATCGCTGTATTTGTATAACGTTGTAGTTCCTTTATGAAATTTTACGCAGAATAATTAACTCACAAGTTTCATTTGAATTTTAATTTACATAATTTTAATTTACATGAAGCTTTTATTAATAAAATTAAAGTTCAGTTACAATCGATTTCTTGAGAAATTTTAAAATTTCAAACTTTGCTTTTACTTTGTAAAATAATAATGAAATTGTAAAATGTATTCTCGTTTGTGTTGGCCAAAAATTGAATAATTTCTGAAAAGAATCTTATTTTCTTATTGAAAGCAATTTTATTTTATAGTTCTCCTCCATACATATTCATAGAAAGCTAAATGAAAAGAGGACGCTGGCAAACTTAAAAATTGAGAATAATTTAATAATACCGCTAAAGATTGAAAATGCTGAAAATTCAATCGGGCGAAAAACTAAAAAATACCGAAAACAAATACAGATATGCGCTGAAATTACTTTTCTGAAAAGTTTTCCCCCGGATCTTTATTAAAAAAGAGTGCAATTCTGAAAATCAATAATTAACGCAGCCCTACACTCTTTTTTAATTGCCACCCACGCCCCACCTCCCCCATAGAATTACGCAGAATACTAATGTCACACTTAGCAAACGAGATCTTAACGCGATAAAAGGAACATGCAGCCCTTATAAAGGCGCGCGATCCCGAAGGCGCCTTCATAAAGAAAGCGGGAGGGGTAAAGGAGGGCGCTCGAGTTTCCTTAAAGCAACGGAAAATAAAACACCTCCTCTCATCCGCATTACGCGGATTAGCGGGGACAATGCCGGGCTAAAAAGCAAGGGAGGAGGAGCTGCGAGAGAGCTCCGTTCTCGTTACTCACATTTCGAAGCGCGGAGAGCCGGATAATTTCGCCGGGGGAAAATCCAGCGCGGCCGATGGGGTCACGTCCCCGTGATGGATCGGCGAACGGGAGACTCTTTCTTCGGAGGCGCTTTCTTAAAAAGGGCGCCGCGTCGCGATCGAGCTGATACGCGTTCGGTCATCTCGGACCTGCGAAGTGCGCGATGTATGTGCCGGGGGAGGTTTTAGTTCCCGGTACATGGTCGCCTCCGCTTTTTCTTTATTTGGTGCGCTGGATTTATATACATTTTTCAGAGTTTAAACTGCGACTTGAGACGTTATTTTTCTTATTACCGTACGACGGAAGTGAAATGAAAGGACGATGCTTTTTGTGCTTTTGGTGAAAAATCCCACGAGTTCGTTAATCTCTTGTGCTATCGTTTTTTCAGAACTTAATTTCTTAAAAGAAAGGGGTGTTATTAAAGAAAAAGCTTGAAATGGATAAAAGGCCGCTCTTGCGGTTCCAACGCCTCTGAAAATGCATAGTACCTGAAAAGCAAAAGTCTGATAAGTAAAAAGCCCGTTCCGAGAAACACTCTCGAACAAGACATCCCTCTCCAGCTCTTCCTCTCAAGAGCAAAGACCCGAAAAAAAGAGTCTCTCCTCCCCGAGCCGCTAAGTGAGCGAGTTAAATCTCCCCCTCCCCCCGCCGCCGCCGAAAATGATTAACTCTCGCTCGAAGAGCCGCTTTAATACGCGTTCCCCCGGCAATTTTTGGGAAAAACCCCCGCGACGCCGCGCTATTAAACAGAGCTCGAGACGCGAAAAGGAGGGAAGGAGGGGGGGAGTCGTCGGCTTGTAGGCGCGCGAGGAGGTGCACAATGGGAGAGAGCCGAGGCAGCAATCAAGGCGCGACATCTCGAGACGCGCCGACGCGTGCAGATTTCGCCAAAGGCCCCTCGAGCGAGGCAGGGAGAGAGAGAGGGAGTGAGCTGACAAACGGCGCCGCGGCGAGATGAAAAGTGCGCCGAGGACGCGGCCGGGGATATTAATTGCGCGGGGCGGAAAACTCGGGGGGCCCGGCTCTTACGTAGGTGACCGGCGTGCGGCTCTCGGTTAATTCAATTGCTCGGCTGAGTGGTCTAATTGCCCTGGCATTGACCTTTGCCGGCTAACCTGGTTTATTTAGTTTAAGTCGGAAGAAATTGTATATTCAAGCGCGTATAAATGTGACTTTTTATTACATGTAATGCAATCGAGCGCGCAAAAATATCTCGGAGGTCACTGGTAATAATATATTGTAAAAATACAATATCATTTGATTTGTTTTCGGTTAAGATTTAAATTTTAATAAGCGATTGGAAAATTTGAAACTTTTCTCGTGTTTGGTTATGAGAGTATACTGACATCTACTTCCTCTGTTCTTGTTTTGGGTTAAAAATAAATATTTTTTATCAAAGTCTTCTTTTGTTATTTTATTTACAAAAATTTTTAACTCGATTTTTAAATTAAATAAATTTTAAAATGAAAAGATGCTAGAGGCAATACGAGCAAATATCTTTGACAATGTATCTTTATATTTCTATCTCTGGAATCTAATATAATACATAGTAAAAGATTTTAAAATTAAAACAAATATTTAATCAGAATTAAAGAGTTACTGCTGGACTCATCAGTAGGTGACAGTAAATGCTTCCCTATATGTTCTAAACTGAGAAAAAATTTTCAGTAAAAATTACTGTACCTTTTTGTAATGCGGGAACAAACTTGCATTATCCTAAAAAATTACTATCTGTACAGTAAAATTTAATAGAATTGTAGTAAAAATTAATAAAGTTCTATTAAATTTTAATATATAATATAGTAATTTTTTAGGATAATGCAAGTTTGTCCCCGCATTACAAAAAGGTATAGTAATTTTTATTAGAACATTTTTCTCCGAGTATAACATTTTCTTTCTATTTTCGAGAGGCAAAAATATAACGATACATTGTCAACGATATTTGCTCGTATTGCCTGAAGAGTCTTTTCATTTTATTTACTTCATGTTATAACGAGCAGTAGTGCAATTAAAAATTAAATAAATTTTCTTTTATTAAAAGCGTATATTTCACCGAATGTTTAGTGTCATATTCATTGAAAATTTAGTGTATAATTATATATATGGAGTAAAAAATACAAATTTAAATTTCACGCCTGAAAAATCGAACCAGCCAATTAGTTTGAGTTTTAGTTGCAGCCACTTATTCCGGTCACGTCTTCTTTTCCAAGAAGATAAGAGACCGCGTTTCTAGCGAATTTACATGCTGTTAAATTTCGTTTTGCACGCGTGTAAATATTAATACTGCTTGTAAATATTAATATTTCCAGGGGTGATGTAATGGGTTATTTGTGAAATTTGCCATTTGAAAGCTTGGATTTAATAACGGTTCAATTTTGATGATGAATGTTTGCTGAGTTAAGAAGTTACGCTGTTCTGCATTGGTTTATTACATAAATGCAACGAATTAGCCAAGTTTAAACTCTGTTTCGCATTTATTAGTGTAGTTAATAAAGGAGTCAAGTTTATTTTTCAAAGGTACAAAAAAGGATTTACAAAGTACTGCCAGTTTTGCTGCAGAAAATTAAATGTTACCCGAAGCTATTCATCACGAAGGACTAATGTCATACTTAAAAACTAATCCTTCCTCGCAAATCTTTTTACGCAAGATTTATTAATGTGTGCTGGATAAAATAAAGAAACTCGAAAATTTTTTAGAATTACATAAATAAATGCTCCCATTTGAAAATTTTCTATTGCGAATGTTTAAAAGCTTTTTTAATAATATGTTCTTTTTTACGTTTCAGGTAAGTATTTTCGAGAGAAAAAGCTGGGTTCCATACAAAATGCTGTGTTTGTAAGTTTGGAGTTTCTACTACGCTAATTTAGCCTTTGTACATATTCTCCACCGCATCGCCGGGTTACCACTGGTAAAAATTCATAGAATTCTTCGCGTTCTCGCAGAATTTTTCACCAACCGGAAAAGCAGGGCTTTCCCCCAAAATCAATACCTCTCCCCGTATTATTTCGAAAAGTCGAAATTGCTCCCCGAGAATCGAGCAATTTTAAGAACCGGAATTTCAGCTTCTAGGCCCTTCCTATTTTCGATGTATATAAAAAAAGAGCCGTATCTCATTTTTTGTAAATCGATACACTAACTGCTTCGAAAATCTTTTTTCAATACCTCCCGCGGCCCGCGAAGCCATACATCTCCGAAAAAAAACAACGAAATCCTCCCCCCCGCGTCGGAAATTCAAACAGCCGCGCGGTCGCGCGCGGCAAGATTTATTTTCGAAATTTCAATATTTTTTCAATTACCGCTTTTAATATCGGGCCGCATGATTAGATAGGAAAACGAGCGATTTTCAATTACTGCCGCGCGGCCATTCATCAATCGCGAAAGTATCGCGCGACGTATAAAACTCGTCATACGTCAATCGGTCGCGGGGCGCATCTCGCTCCTCGCCGCCGCGGCAGTTAAAATCGACTGCCCGCCGATCCCCCGACCGAGATTAAACGCGCGAGATTTCGCCGGAAAATTTACTCGGACACCGGGGCAAGATATCGCGGTGGTGGCTTCGCGCTGAAAAAAGAAGAGAGACGACGAGGCTGCCGAGATGGTAAACAAGTTTTTGGGGAAATCGACTGGGGGGGGGGGGGGGGGGGGTCTACTCTCTTTCCGCGCGGAAACGAACCTTCTAAAGCACTCGGCTCGGCGAGCTCAAAGCGAGGCGTCTTAGCGCGCGATCAATTCACCGTAAAAGATTGCTCGAGCGGATCCGTTCGCAGGCAAATACAGCCCCTCCCCTTGCACCCGGCGATAGACGCGCTGCGGCGCGCCGAAAACTCGCGCCCGCGAAAACAAAATCGCCCGCGCGCCTCGAAATATAACGAGCAGCTCCGCGGGATATAACGATCTCCTCCCGCCGCCGCCGCCGCCCCGATCTGCATAACAAGATGTATGCGGTGCACTTTCTCGCAGCTGCCGCGGCCGGACAATAAAGCCCGCCTCGCTGCTCGGGAGCGGGACGTGTATATGCCTTTTCTTATGGATGCCGCTGCGGCGTCAGCCCAACTTTTCTATTAGGCGGCCGGGAGAGAGATTCGCCTGCCAAACGCGGAATGGGTTCGTTCGGTTTTTTAAAAGTTCATGAGTCCGCCGCGGAGGGGGTTTTATTAATTTTGGATATCGATGTAGCGCTGGCTTTGGCCTGGTATTTTTTTTAATTAAGGGAGGACGTTATTATAAGTAGGTTTTCAAAAGGCTCTCTTGCGGAGGTGCTTCGGAGGCGGATACAGAATTATTTACGGGCAATTATGTGCACGAGCACAGAGTGAATAAGCGTTAGACGCTTTCTTTGATGCGCATTTAATTTTAATTCACTCGTAATGCAAGTTTCTATTGTTGAGCGTTGTAATAGTGCACTTCGCTTCTTGTTGTTAAATTAGTATTCAGACAATGGCAATTCGCGATTAAACAATTATAATTGTTAAATGCAATTGTTAAATATTTAGTATTTATTCTGTTGTAATGGAATTCAAATTATTTATGTATTTATTTTATTATTTCAACCCAATTTATATTTTATACCGAAAACTGGGTTAAAAACTTCTCGTCCTTTTCGAAAAAAAGCTTCAAAAGTATGTAGCAGATATAAAGTACTGATCTTTGAGAGAGGAGACTCAGAATAATACAAATTTTTAATAAACTCTCCGCAAAGATACATTACGGCGAGAGAGTCTCCGAGAAAAAGATGGAAATGGAAAAAATTTGAGAAAAATTTCACGTCCCAGTCTCGAGGATCCTTTCTCTACACGGAAAGGGTTTCGCCTCTTATCCTTTGAGAAATTCTTCATTTCTCGAAGTCTCTAAAATGTGGCCGAAATTGCACAAAGAAAATCTACATACACCTCCCATCTCTCTCTCTCGCCCATCCCCGCGCAAAACGCGGCAATTAAATAACTCACCTGTCGCGCGAAAAATTATAATTCACCCACCCCACCGCCAAAAAGTCGTTCAGCCGCAGGCAGCAACCGATCTATTATCCGTTAGCCGCGCTTCTCTTTTTTCCGCGCGGCGATTCCTCCCGGCCGCTTCGGCGCTCTGTCTCTCTGTTTTTTCACCCGTTTCCGCGTGTGCATCGCCGCGCGTTAACGAATTTCAGAGACCGGCGTGTAAATAGATTTTCGCGCGGCGCTCGAAAGCCTCTCTCGCGTGTCGTGCACTTGAACGGGAAAACGGAAACCGAACGCGCCACGGGAGGAGGAGCGGAAACAGGGGGGGGGGAGGGGGGAAAAGGCCCGCGGAAGAATCGAATATCGAGGCGCGCGCGAGAGCGCTGTAATTTCTGAAACAATATACCAGCCGTTTCGGTGGATTGATTCGAGTGTGCACTTTTGCCGACGCCGCCGCCGCCGCGCTTTGTTTCTTCGCGAAAAAGTGGTTTTAATTTTCGGACGGAAATCGCCGGGATAACATAGATTGAGATTTCGTGGTTTTTTGAGGAATCCTTGGTACTTTAAATTTTGTCGGGATTTGTTTTTTTTTGTCTTTTAAAGGTTTAAGTGATAAACTCTATTTTTTATCTTTAATCGTATTTAACAACGTGAGCAGCGCTGTTTAATTTATTTTAGAGCAATTTTCAAACGATTCGCTTCGAAATCTAAATTTCTAATTATTATTAGCGCGACAAATAAAGCCCTCGACGTCAAAGGGTTTTAAAACAAGTCATTTCCATCTTGAAATTAATCCGTAAATTCCTTAGCATTTCGGCGAAAAGTCGGTAAAATTCTTGTCCAGTCAAGTAATCCCAAAAATGTCGGCATCGGTCTCTGCCTCTCCTCTCTCCGTCCTCTCTCTTCTTCCTCGTTCTCTCGTCTCCTCTCGAGTATCAAACTAGTCGGCGCAGCGCACAGCCACGCCTGCGCCCAGTTCCAACAATTTCGCGTGAAAGTGAATGCCGGCCTCGCTGTGCCGGACTCGGTTTCAACTTCGAATTGATTAAACGCGATTTTCTGTTTCCTATTTCTCTCTCGGTCTCTGTCGCGATCCGCCCTTTTTATTAAAAGGGGCGAGACATTATTCGAGGTTAATTCGAAATGGATTCGGCATTGGGGGGAGATTTGTATAGCTTTTAAGGGTGGCAAATTCGAGGCTTCTTCACGAAGTGCATACTTTAGTGTGTGAGAAATTCGAGAGGCGAAAAACGTCTGCGGTTTTTTGAAACAAAGAGAGTGCTTGAAATATAGAGATCTAAATTGGGCTGGAGAGGAAATATTTAAGGAGAAGTTCGTGCTGGGAAAGTAGAATAAGATAAAGCACTTCAAATAAAAGAGATAGGGAATTTTTCTTACGGGTACACTATTTTCGAAAACTAGACGAAGGGAAGCGAGAATCGCGCCAAAATCTCCAGCAGTAAACCACCAAAAGTGTAACAAAATGTTAAACCCAGACATTGAAACCGACATTAGAAGGCGGAACGAGACTGAAAAGCCGGGAAAAGTGGTACGGGTTTTAGAACTTTCGGGTCTGACTTTAATTAAAATTTTGTTTTGAATATTTTTGCAGTCTTATGAACCAATCAATTTTATAGTCTATAGTACGAATCTATATTTTTTTCATTTATACGTAGGTTTATTATGATTTCTTACCTCTTTATACAGAATTTTATTAATAAAAATATTTGCGGGCTGCCAAAAAGACACACTCCCCCGTAAAAAAAAAAAATTACCTTGGGCAAACTTTGACCGAAGTTGTAGTTCAAATGAACTTTATCTAAATTTAACCCAAGAGGCACAGCCAAACTTGAAGATTCAGAATTTGGTGACCGCAAACCTTTGGCAGAAGTTTAGATAAAGTTTTGCAAGATCAATAAAATATATTTAGCAGAAATTCAGAAAAAGTTTAATTAAATTTAAAAAAAATAAGGTAATTTACAAAAAAAGAAAAAAAATTTGTCTCCTACCGGGAATTGATCCGACGGACTTCGTCTCGACAGGCTGACACTTAAAAACAAATAAAAACAGATAAACGCGCGCCTTCAGGAACCCCGATTACATAACTTCGGTGGAAAAGACACGCTTTTCAAGATGGATCCCAAGCATTACCGAAGAAACGAGCGGTCTAGCCGCCTCCTCGGGGTATAATTCAGGCTTACCTTCGATATCGACCAGCTGGCTAAAGGATTACTCGCATAAAGGAGCCCCCCCCCCCCCCACAGATT
>UCOM01003103.1:0-20303 GCA_900474385.1 Ormyrus pomaceus | reverse complement strand
TCGCTCCAGTTCTTAGACCTTTTCTAGGTATCTAAGCTGACCAATAAAACTAGCTTTGAAATGCTGAAAAAATAGCAATTGCAGAATCCATTCCATTTTTAATGCTTTAAAAACATTAGAAAAAACGTTTACATTATTATACGAAAAATGGACACATTTTATTCCCCTTTTATGGATTAACTACTTTGCTATTAAAAACTGGCCATTAATTACTTCAAAAATGTTTTCAGTTTCCACTAGGGTACTCATTGGATGCAGTTCGACGATCCGCAAACGACTCCCGTACAGTTGAAATCAAACAATCAACAACAAAAAAAAAAACACAAAAAAAAAGAAAATACCAGAAATGCGCGATAAAGGCACGCAATCCCGGGCTCAATGCGGGCACGCAGAAAGCGGCGCAGTAAACAGTTTGTCCAAGTAATTGCGATTAGGCTCGCGAGCCCCACGGAGCGATAACGTCGCCGCGAGTGCCACTTGATATTTCGTTGCATAATTTGCCGATCGTTGATTAAGCGACTCGCTCTATGTACTTTTCCCCGAGTCTCGCGACCGCGGTGAATAAAACCAATGTCGATTCCCTGGAAGCGCGCGGCCGTGGATTTTTTTTTTTTTTTTTTTTTTAAGCAAATACAGGAGCTTTATCTAATTGACGCTGAGGTCGTGCATTTTCCTGCAAATTGTTATTGTGAGGTAACTGAAGCATGCTTCGGTAATCCGCGGATAAAAGTTGGATAAGTTTGTTGGTGATAATTGGTTTTTATAGTTATTTTAAAAGCGAGTTTGCTCCTTACCTAAATTTTGGCATACTTTACTAAAACTATTAAGTGTAAATTTTCTAATTTAATTAAACAAGACCAATTGAACCTTAACGGAGAATTCCTTGATAATTTTTTTTTTTTTAACATTCGAAATAGAAATGCGATACAATAAGATCTTCCATCATTATTTAACGCAGACGCGAAAACTGAATTACCCTGACAAAACTTTTCACTGCATAATATAGCTGTTGCTTAAAACTAATATTTCCTCGTGTAAAGAACCAATCAATCACCCCTGCGCCATCCCCGTAACTTTTGGCTGCTCTTCCGGAGCTTCGAGAACTCGGGCCCTCTTTCTCCCTTCCCTCCAAGCCTACGAGAATCGCGAAAGTCTCTAGACTCCGCGAATACGCAAACTAGTTTCCGCTCGCACTTGTCACTTGCAACTGTAGCTCTTTGCTCTGCATGTGAATTAAGCCTTTCCGTCTGCCTTTGTGTCTGAGAACAGTTCGAATTCTTGAGTTGACTCTATTCTTCAGCCGGCGAATTAAAAGGCATAAGTTATCGGCGCATAATCGCGAGGTCGCGAGTTAAATGTAAATTGATGCAGAGTAAGGTTATTTGCTCGCTCTTTGCGCCGTGGCTACTTTTGTATGAAGGACTTGGCATTGCTCAGCGCTGAATTTTGGCTCTCCCCTTCCAGCATTGTTAGATATATCTCTTTGTTTTAATATACGAGCTTACTCGAGGGAGTTAATTATTGAACTGTGAGGGAGGAGGAGGAAAGCTTCGGACCGGTGAAGAGATTAATGTCCTGCTAATATATATACTTCGTTCGCTATATGAGAGGAAAAAAGCAATAAACGTATGCGACAATGCAATACACAAATCACTGACTCTGATCCCTTTGGCAAGGATCGATGTAACTGTGTTTAGAGGCGAAGTAAAGTACAAATGTGGGAGGGTCAGTTCAGTAGGATGAATAAAAAATGTGCCTTTTTTGACGTTGAGCATCGAAAAATATCGACTCGTTTGTTAAGGCAATCATCCGTAATCATCAAATATTATTCTACGCCTTTGGCACTATAACAAATTATCTCTTCTGAGTTATTAAACCAAGCTATTAAACCAACATAAATTGATTTCGATTACGGCGACGTATAAATTTTAATAATGGTCTATAAAAATTTAGCTCCCAATAAATATTTTTAAAAGCTATATAGATTACCAACACTTTGATGGCATTTCATTATCGCAAAGAAAAATATTTTAATTAAATACAGCGGTTTATCTCGTGCAGTGGCCAATGAAAAAGGGAAAAATTCCCCAGCAGACTGGAAAGAAGCGCTCAGCGGGGGACCGTTCGAGTGGTTGGAAAGGCGGACCTCTCGGCAATTTCAAGAGAATAATGGGCCGCTTCTAATCTCGAAACTACATCATTCTAATTTCCCACCCTCTCTTCCTGCAGCCTCCTGAATAGTAAATAAGTCGGCTAATGCTCGTCCCGCGTAATCGTCATCTGTTGACCGACAAAACGCGGATCGGGAATAATAATTAATAATTAAGCTACCGAGATTATTGGCGAAAGTTTTTATTCGCCCTTTAGCGACAAAGCTGGTGGACGTTTTTTTGTAAAGAAAAAAGAGATTAAACTGTAGTTTTACTACCAATCGCAATTCTGTCGTAAATTATTTTTAACGAGGTGTTACTACCTCCCAGGACCCGCCTATATTAATTTAGCCTGAAGAATTAGTTTTAAACTCTGCGGAACGGTGCCTTAAAACTCGGCAGGGATGATTCGTAGGAATTGTTTAGGGCGCAAACGCGTAAAAAGTATCGTAAACTACAGTTTTTTTTTATCCGAGGAACGTTGGAAAACTTATCTCCCTCGGGGCCTCTCCGTAACGTGAATAAGTCACCCAAGGTTTCTCTCGCAACTGCCTTAAAAGGGGTGAGCGCCGTGGATTTAATACCGAAGCAATTAAGAGTCCTCTGACAAAAACCGAGGCGACGGCGAGGTTTAAACTTGCCGAAACTATTTGAAATTGGTTTCGAGTCGTTCGTTGTTGCAAAATATCTGAAAAATGTTTGCTTCTACCGTGTTAATAAGAGTCTTTTGATTTATTGCTGTTAGTTAGATTTGAAACTTACGGAGAAAGTATCGAAAAACTAATGACGTGTCTGTATTTCAAAAAGTCAATATTTTAAAAGCTTTTTGGTCTTTTATAATAACTGGTATTAAGAAGTGCGTTTTAAAACCCGTAAGTTAAGATAATATCTATTTGTTTTGACGGATCACCAAACTTATACTTTAGACACGCTTAATTTATTCAAATTAAAAACTTATTTATAAGTATTTTATCTCTAAAATTTATTAATTAAACAAGTTCTAAAATTTAGAATATCTGCTTATTATATCAATTCTAATAATTAAAAGTTTTATTCTTGTCAACCGTACCATAATAATATCTCTTTTATAATATTAAAATAGGATCATAAAAGGTTCATACCTCCCTACTATAGCCCAAGGAAGCAAAATCAAAGGCTATTTGATATTAATATTGACTTTGTGAAAACTCCTCGTAATATTCATGGAAAATCAATCGAACCGCCGTATTCTCCTTTTTCTCAATGCATGATTCTTCCGATCTTGGAGAGGTGAAGCTTTAACTTCCATGTTGACTGCCGGCGCCGTAGAGTCAAATTGGATTTATGCGCATGTAAATCGCAGCCGGAAGCGAAAAGCTTTAATCCCCCGGTGGATCCCTCGGCTGCAGGCTCTTTTCCCTGCGTGGGCGATGGTCGTGTCGATGTCTATCTTTCTCCCGCCGCCGCCGCTGCAGCGCCGTCGGATGGGGCTAAAAGGGACGGCTGTAAGGCTCGCTCGTGGAAAAGAAAGGGACAGGGGTGTGCAGTGTGCGCAGAGGCGTGTGAGTGTGTTTGCGTATAGAGCTGCGGGCTACGAATTTCGGACGGCTCGTCCAGGCGAAGCGGGATAATAATCTAAGAAAATATAGTCCCCTTGAGACGGATTTAGCCTCTGCGGGAATTTATATTAAATGAAATTTCAATCCACTCCTCTCCCAGTTTGCTCGAGTAAATCTCCTCTGGATCATCGAATCATTTAGGTTTAGAGGGTTCAGCCGCTTCTCGGAATTTTTTATGATTTTTAATTTAGGAGAATTTCTTAAAAGCTTTAGTGCGTATTTTCAGAAGAGTTTTTCATACCAAGTTCCGCGGTTATGAGTAGTGGCTGTATATATGAAATTTTCACAATCTCTAACGCAACTTTAGCTTTCAATTAAAAGCAAAAATTGCATAGCTTTGAGTATCCGCTTATTTTCAACATGAAATTTAACTGATTCCTTCTCTATTTTGAATATTCTTGAAAACCGAAAGACCTCTTTTAACATTAAAAATGACGAAATTTTTACATAAATCTGAAAAGATCATTTATCTGAAAATTTCTCTATGAGATACAAGTAATATTGTAGTATATATACCAGCGCGAAAGTTTCATTTAAAGCTCTAGAAAGTTTCATTTAAAGCTCAAGTCTTAATTAAAAAATTAGATAAATTATTTGATTACTTTTCTATATATATAATACGAACTCACAAGTTTCCTCGTATATAAATCGATCAACGTTCAATCGAGAGGCTACATTAAATTCCGCGGGAAGAAAGCAAAAAAGCGGAGTAAAGAGGGTTTATTAAAAATTACGACGTTGCGTTATAGTTCATAACATCCTCAGAGGATGTGCGGTAAAAAGTCGGCTATGCGAAGAAAAAGAGCTAAGCGCGAAAAGCGCCATTTTTCCGAAATAACCTCGTTCCGATTGTCCCGGTTGTCCGATGTGCTCGGCATTATTAAACCGACGTTTTCTCGGTTTTGAAACTAGTCGGCACGGAGGGCAGCGTCATGAGTATTTTTATTAACCGCCGTTGGACTTGTAGAAACCAGCTGGTCGAAAGTGCAATGTGCCATTTATAGTGTTTATGATTTTTCATTTCCGGAATAAGTCGAAGAAATACGTGTAAAACGGTTCTTGAAATAAATGATTTGACGCTTTAGATACGTAAAATTTGCAGATATTCCAATTGCAATCCTATTCATTTAATGTACAAAATCCTATTTAACAAGCTTTGTATTACATTTAATACTGCAATTAAAATGCAGCTACTTTTGTCCTTGGAGTCATAAATGAGAAAATAAAAAGAGCTAGTTAAAGGAGAAACTGAATCGAAAAGTTCTTGAATAATCTATGGTATAAAATTTTCACGATGCAATAGAGTGTCAAATCGTCAATATTATATATGGCCATTGGAACTTTCGTACCATTAAATGATCCAATTCTGCAGAATGTCTTAAGCTTCAATTAAGTGAAGAGGATAAGGAATGTAGAAAAGTTCTTCCTCGAACAACGATTTACTTTTTAATGCATTTAAAAATAGCAGAAGGCAACAGATAATAATTTCAGCTTGCTTACTTGAATGAAAAATACCTTTCAAATAAAATGAATCAAAAGTATATGTAATAAATGTAATTCGCACGTGCGTTCGACTTACCTTCATGTCATCTGATCTCTGTAAAGAAACGGCTACTATTATCGAGCCAAAGAAGAATGCGCGCAAAAAGAGGAAGAGCAAGAGAGAAAGCAGGAGACTTTTTCCAGCTTCTTTTCATGAAGATCGCAGAATATCTCCCGAACGAGGGAGTTGGTATTAGTGAACCATGCGTGAGCTCATCTCCGGGCTCATTAAGCGAATTTTCCGGGCTATTCGGGCGTCGACAATTGCTATCTCGTTCGAGTTCTTGGTAACGTAAATGTGGCTTTTACCGAAGCTGTTCTCTCGTTCACTGTTATTTTGAGTAATGCGGAATTTAAATTGAGTAGAATAGAATGTTTTGAGATTTTATTTTATATTATTTGGTAGAAAATGTAATTCCTGAATTATTCATTGGATAGAAATTTCTTTTGTTGCACGATTATGAATTTCAACAATTTTGACGACTTTTGTTATGCACGACTAAGCATTGGTAAAATTAGTATGTAGATACATTGAACTATGCTAAATTGTGTACAATGCCGCACAATTTTTATACGAGTATTCTTATCAAGAAGATAAGAATACTCGTTTTTACACAGCATAGTGAAGTTTTTTGAAAATTTGCATTTTTCTCTCTGCTTATAAATGTATATTTTTTTTTCATTTAATGTTTAATTTAAACATTAAACGTTACATGTATTTCTGAATTACTGAATAAATGGAATAAATCAATAAAATTCCCGGCACGTACATCGTGTTTTTTCCTCATGCAGAATCCAAATCCATAATGCAAAACCTACTCCCCAGATAAGCGCTCTTTTTTCTACCAACCCTTCCCGCGATCCAAGAACTATCCGAAAGCCTCAACTCCGTTCGCCCCATAATCTCCGGAACTAGGCGAAGCCGCAGGACACACCTTCCTACAATAAACAGCTATCATTGCCAGCCAATTGAATTGCCGAAACTCAGGCGCAAGCAAACTTGATGTATCGCTTGGGGCGGCTCGCGGTGCCGTCGCCGCCGCCGGCCGAGGCGCTCCGTAGATTCAATTGCCGAAACTTTATTCCCCCCGCAGCTCGGGACGGAACCCGAAGTTTCGAGTTAACAAGTGAACACCGCGCGTTGCCCGCTAACGGTCAAGTGCGTTGAGCGCCCTGCGGAAACTGGGTAGCGTTTCGAGTGCCATCAAATACTCCCGAAGTGCCTTGGCGGAATTCCCGCGCGACCCCGGTGTATTCTTCCCTGGCGGTGCCCCCGACGATGTTACTACATTACCACCGATTGATGTTGTATCGCTCGCCAATGGGTCTTTGATTAGTTCGAGAGAGCGTCGGCCGTTAGCGATCGGGCCGCAAGCCGTTACGAGAAGGAAATTGAAGAGTGTAAAGGTAGCTTGGGATAATGCTTTTATAGCTTTGTGCATAATAAATATTTTACAATGTACGCCGGTTTATTCATGTTAAAAAATAATGAGGAGTGAACAGGTATTTTGCAGTCATTTTAGTCTCGTAGGAATTTTCTTATAATTTTTAAGGGTAATCATTTATATTTTGGAGCGTAAAACGCAACCTTCTTTGTGCAACTGAAAAAAGGAGTAAATATGAGTAGCATTTATATTATTTTCCCGTTTCAGCGCGAATAAATTCAGCGCTACAGCCGCTAATCTCATAATTTTTGTTAAAATAAATATGAAAATATTAACAAAAACAAAGTTTGTGGTGCAGAAAGAAAATAAGCTAAAATTATTTCATTCACAAAAAACTTGTCACTTCTTCGGATTGCCATTATATAGAAAAATTAACACGTTCAATAAAATGAATAATCTTCACAATAAATCCAGAGCTAGAAAGGTTCCGAGAAAAAGAAGCCGCTCAACCGCCATTCTTCAAAGGGACGTTCTGCATATACGTCAAATAAAAGGCGCGTCGCGAACTCAGTGAGCCGCGCGATGGAAAAGCGCGCACTCGAGCCGACCATCCATAAAAACGCTCGGCCCCCCCCTCCCCCCTTCCCCCGGGCGTGCATAACCCTCCGAGACACGCGTCGAAGTCGCGCGCATCCATAAATTCAGAAGTGCCGCCATTCTTCCTCCGCGTGACTCCTCGGTCATATAAGTTCGAACGACATCGCACGTAGGCCGAACTGGGGAAGTCGTAAACGTGGCCGACGAGGAGCGTGGCTCGCGCTCGAGCTCGCGAATATATCGGACTGCCACTTTAGTTAAATCACTTGTTGGAAACTCCGACTCGGTTTAACGACGAGGCTTCTTGTGTATTGTTGGCGAAATTGCTTACTAAAGATTAGCTCTTTAGCTTCTTACTTGTTGGCAGGTATTGTTCAACTGATGCTTGACGGGGCTGGCGGTTTGTCAAAGTAATGCGCGTAAAATTGCGTGCTCGTGAATTTAGCAACAATTTAACACGCGTATATATATATATATATATACTTATGCAGTGAAATAAATAATTCTATATTGATACTATATATATTTATATAGTATCAAAGAAAAAGGGTATAATGTAGAAAATTAAATTCTTGTTTCGTAAAAGTTTTATAAACTGCAGATAAAAAAAACGTATCATGCAAATTATCGTCCGTTCGGGTCGGCGAAGCTTTTCCACCCTCCTTTTTTTTTCAAATAACAAAGTCAAAAGAAAACCGTTTCCCGGCATGCTCGAGCCCCGCTTCCGACAGACTCGTTCGTTATCGGGAAACCCGTTTAAAACACCGGGCGCGCCGAGGAAAGTTTCTTTGCGCGCGCCACCCTTAACAAGGCCGCAATATCCCCAGGAATTCTCCTCTCCTTTCCTTCGCTCGCGTCATGTATGACTGGACACTTACGGATATTTCCTTCGGAGAGGATGATACGATGAGACTGCGCCTGGATAGCCGTCGTCTACTTGAAATTGCGCCCCCTCCTTTTCTTTATCTCACGCTAAATCGCACCTGTAATGAAAAAAGTAATCAAGATGGTTTTGCTTACGCTTAGGAGTAAAGTTTGATTTTTTTTATAATATTTTACAGGTAAAAGGTAACACCATCATTAATGGATCAAACTTTAACGAGTATGAATCGGACTATTATTAAATTTAGATTAATTAAACGTGCAACAAGAGCTGAAAATTCAATATACGAAAATTTTTTAATCAAAAGAGCACTATTAAATTATTTGCTTCTTCACGCCTTATTGAGAAATATGCACAGCGAGTAAAAGGTCGGAAATCAATAGATATCGGTGAATTAATTTCCGCGCCTCTTAATATAAAACCTTAATATAAAAACTTTCAGTAAAAGCGTCAACACGCGACCCGTTTATATATAAGATTATCCAAACAGCTCGATGCCAACTCTAAAAGAAATTACGTTTCTTCGCGAACGAAAAAAGAAATCCACTGGAATTATTCATAAAAACGGAGCTGCCGGCGGATATCTTTAATAAATGCGCGGAGCGCGAGGAAAAAAAAATTAACGAAATACGCTGAATAATTTCGCGCCCGGCCATTTGGTTCACAAAGCAGAGAGGAGCCGCGGCGGCTGTTTTGTCTTTTTCTCGCAGTTTCTCGCGAGCGCTCGATCTCTCCGAGCGCGGGATATCGACATCTATTTCAATCCGAAGACGAGGAGAGAGAGAGAGAGAGAGAGAGAGGAGAAAAAGGAGAAGAGGTCGGGAGATTGCTATGCCGGTCCGAGAAAATGTCAAACAGAAATAGAGAGGAAGACTTTGTTAAATTTACGATAAAGTAAATCGCCTACGGCGCTTTTCGCTGCAACACTTTCCTCGATAGTTCTCTAAAGTTTACCCTTGGGATTTCCATATCACTTGGAAGGCTTCAGCGAATATTTGAAATTGAAGAAAATTCGCCTGGTTCGGAGTTGTAGACTTTAGAGATTATACTTGTTTTACTCGTATCTCAAAAGAGCAAAGATACCCCAAGGCAACGAGCGTTATTTTGTCAACAAATATGTTGCACAAATTTGATAAAAATGTAAGGCTAACCAACCGCGATAACCGTTGCTTAATTCGCGAAAAAGGCCGAGCATCCGTAAGCACGGCGCGTCTCGACAATTTGCATAAAAAAATCATTCCTCATCCTAGATCTATCCGGACGTCCGAAAGATTCTCGGGCGCGAAAGCCGACGATAATTTATACGCTCCGGAAGGAAGTTTGAGAAAGCAGACAGGCAATTTTCAAATCAAGCCACAAATATCCCCTTAAAATGCAAAATACATCAGGCCCGATAAATCCGCGCGTACGAGTTTTTCTTCCTTTTTTCGGGAGGGGAGAGACGCAGCAGCAGCAGCAGCAGCGCGAGTCACGCTCCCGAAGTGAAAATTTCCTCGGCGGGAATGTGGAGCGGCGCTGCCGCTGCTGCCAGTCACGTTCGCGTGACGCTTCCCTCGCGCATTTCAATCCAACTAATACCGGAGCGGGCCGCACTCGGGATAATCGCCGAGGCTGATGCGCGTGAAAGCGCGAATATTTAGGCGACGGGAAGCCCCTATCGCCGCCGCGGAATTATTTACCTCCTGTCAATTACTGCAGACGGAATTCGTTCGCGCCTCGCGGCTAAGTTAGCGGTAATCTCGTTTAGGTGCGGTCGACTTTTTCGATGGAGCGTCTTAGTGGAAGAATTGGTATCCAAATTCGAAGCTTGGTTCAATTAGGTTCTGTTCGATTATTGGAAGAATTGTTTTTTGGTTTTTAACAAGCGTACGGTTCCAACGTACTCTTCACCATCCAGTTATTAAAAACAAAAAAAACAAGAATCTAATTAACCCAAGTTTCGAATTTGAATGAGGGAGCTCATAAATTTAATGAGAAAAATATTGTTCGGAAACTTAAAAGTTTGATATTAAAAGCTTAATGTATAAAGCAGCGCTTGACGTACTCTGCACTTGATCGCCGAAAGTATTCAAGTTAAAAGTTTAATTTTAGCCAAAATTAAATTCTCGTATAAATTTCACTTGCCTTGAGTCGTAATTAAAACTTTTTTAAACAAATTAACAATTTTAAAAAAAGTAACTAAATAAATAACAACTTTAATATTCAGCTTCATATCCGTAACAAGCACCTATTATATTTAAGAATGACAATACATGCATGGATACTTGCTGTGGTTTCCTTGTGCCTTTCAAAGCATAATAAAAAATGCGCTCGAAATCGACCTAGTGTAAGAAAAACAACAGCCAAACCTGAAAAGAAAAGTTTTTGACGACTACGAAGGACACCGAAGAAATGAAAAACAATCTCTCGCCCAGTCTTGCTCCACCTACTCGTCTCCATAAAAACACACCGTAAGTCCCGTAGGCATTATGCGGGAGAAAACATCTTCGAAACAACGATCCGCCAAGAGGGTAAGAGGTAATGCTTGAACGCATCCGCTTCTCGAGGGAGGAGAAAAATTTGATCTCAGACTATGCAGGTGTTGCTGTTGCTGTGCCGAAGACAAGGGAGAAACAAAAAGACAAAGAGCAATTATCCACAAGTGCGAAAATGTTTATGCAAAGGACACTGCGTGGCTTGTTTTGAGGATGTGCCCCGAAGTAGCTTCTTCGATAATTTAGATGTAAATTTTTTTAATGAAAGTTTAACGGGAATTTTTAAGCTTTATTTTTCGAGCGTAAAAATCCGTAAAATGAAGAAAATATGATAAAAAAATAATTTATATTGTAAAATATATTAGGCAGTCTCTGGCCCAATAAATAAGTCACTGTAGCCTGCAACTGTAAGAAATACGAAGACTCGATAAACATCTGCGAACGCATTTTTATTTTCCGTGTAGACCAAATGTTCTTTCAATTCCAGAAATACAATTCTACGCTTTGCAGCGCACCGTTTTCTTTTATACATCGAAATTTTACGCCTTTAACCCTCTCCGTCGCGAATTCCCAATGCATCCAATAAAAGCGTTCGATACACAAGGAATTCAGAAGAAAGCTAAAAAGAACCGCAGCGGCGACGGCGAAAAGAGCCTCCAGCCAAAAAATTCAATTTCCTCGCGCCTCGCGTGTGGGCGGTAAAAAGGGAGGAAATCCGCGATAATAGCCGCACGCGAGTCGTGCATCGCGTTGAGCCATTCACGGGTTCGCACTCGGGGACGAGGGCGTCAAAGCAGACCGGAGGAGAGAGAAATCTTGAAAGCCCTCGAGCGTGCTCAACCATTCGACGAGTTACTACCTCGAGAGACGAGGTGACTTTCTTCTCCTCGTTACTTTACGGGAGGCGACTGATTGGCACTCGCGGTGTAATTTCCTTTTATGCCTTCTTCGAAATTTTCGCGGAGGGGGGCAGCTTTGCATGCGTGCCGCTGGAAGGACGGGTCTTCAAAGAGCGGGTCTTCAAAGTGGATCGGAGAATGGTGTTACGGAATCCGATTGAATTCAAATCATTCGAATCGTGTTAGATGGGGCGTTTCCGTCTTGTTAAACTCGCTGTAGGGTTTCAGAGGGATTAGATTTTGTAATAGAGATATAATCGTTCAAATCTATTATGAAAATTAAAATTCTTGAGTAATTGGATAATATTTTACATTCTTATTATGTTATAAAAAGGAATCATTATTTTAAGGTGTTGATTAAATTTTTTTCTTTTTAATAAAGGTGCAGAGTTTTTAATTAAAAATTCTTTCTAAAATGGTATATAAAACCTTCTTATATAACATTTATATTATGCACGTTTTATCAAGACCGGTATTAAATTATATTTCCAGCAAAAATTATATCGCGGCCCAAATAGTTTTCACTAATTTAAATTTAGTTCATATTTATCAGTTACTTTAAACTGTGAAGTAAATGCTTCGTTATAAATTTATAAGTTTTATTCATTTCTTCGTAATGAGTAAGCCAATCAATTAGCAGCTTTGTTATTCCTTCGGAATTATAAAATTCTACAACCCGTGCGGTATCTAAAATTAACGCAAAGCTTCTAAATAGTGATCTGTGTGCATAAGCAACAACTTTGCTAAGGGAGAATGCATATCGTCCACAAAGGCATTATATTTCCTACCACAAAGTCACTCTGAAAACGCCTTTTATGAAAGCCATGTTTTGTAATTCAAAATGCGTTTTATTTACGAAAGGAATATAAGACCTTTATAAACACTACGGTGTTATTCTGAAATAAACGCATAGTTAAAGTCAAAGCAGCAATCTGCGTATATAATTGATACGTTAAGGGATAGGATTGATGCGTAGCAAAGGAAACCCGAGAGTTATGATCCCTGAATTTATGGATTAAATTTCTTTGTATAATTACAATACCGCCTTTAACAACGCGTCCAATGTAGCATCGCGTTTCAAAAGCTTAAAAACCCTTTAAAAGAATACTAAATCCTTAAAATTGTTTAAATGACTATTCCTCCCCATCTCTTGTAGTAACACAGCGCCAATAAAAACGCCTATTAATCTTCAAATCACGCAATACACAATGGAGCTCGCGTAAACAAAAATAGCCTGGCTCACCCCAAGCAATCAATTTGGGCAGTTCTCGCGTGCATGCAAAAGCAGCCTTCGAGAACATTGCCCAACTGAGAAATGCCTCCGCGTCATTCCCTCTCCCCCTCCTCCCTCCCCCTCCGCAGAGAAAGTAGGTCCGCGTGCGTAAACTTCGGCCGGTTCAGGCGCCTCTGATGACCGTGGATCTCGCGACCGTGGATGAAAAGTGTGCTCTTGAAGAAATCCTGTCGAGAGCAGAAAAGCGGCGCCTCGATTCTCGGTTTATTAATTCTTGACAAGGCAGCGCGCGCTGCAAGACTCGCATATACGGCGCAAGCACTTTGCTAGATTATGCCGGGAGATGCGCTTTTGCTCTTGTCGGAGGGCGCTCGCGCTCCGAGAGGTTTATCTAAGGATTCTTCTCCCCGCTGGAGCATTATATGATGAGGAAGTTTGTGATGGATTGAGAGACTTAAAAGATTTAAAAGGAATTTTTTTAAGGAGATGATGATAGGTAATAAGTTCTTGGCTTGGCAAGTCAGATTTATACTTTGATAAGTTCTTGAATTATTTGTTGATGAGGTTCTTACTGGAACGATCTGTGTTTATTAAAAGTAGTTTAAACACAGTGCTTCGGGCAACTATGCAATAAATTGGAATAAATCAGCGTTAAATACGGGTAGGATTATCATTAATCAATATCACTGCAATTTCATGAATAGAGATGGTTTAATAAATTAATATTAAACTATGCGCTCCCTTGTTAGCATCTTGTACATAAAATTGATAACTGAAATTTTACTCAAAATTGAAAAGATAAATAAACGCTTTAAAAGCGTAAACTATATAGTTTGACCACTTTATATTTTTTTAAATTTGTAACAGATATAATCATATTATTATCACATTATCATATCAGATTATTATTGATAACCGATAAAAATTAATGAAGAATCTGTCATGCAGTCCTTACTTAATGCAGTTTATGATAGCAGCGAAAGGAAAAAAATAAACAAATAAGAAAATAAGACAAAGAATCTATTTCCTTCCCCGAAACGAAAGAACATTAACTCGCAGAATTCCGAACGTAACTTCCCTCGCCCTCCCTCCTTCGCAATTCCCCAAAGTCCCCGAAGAGAAGTAACTCAAAGCCCAGACAGCGACGAAAGCTGCTGGAACGGAGGTGGTAAGAGGCATTATCGCCGCGGTCGTACCTTTCGACGCGGGCTTTATCGTCGACCCGGGAAACTTTACCCTCCCGGTACGTAAACGCATACTTTTCACTGGGTCATAACTCGGACTTCCTCTCCTGCAGCGCGAGAAATCCTAGCCGCCGCCTGCATTTACGGGAACGTGATCGCACTCCCCTTTCTACGATTATGCGTGCACGCAATCACTCGTGTAAACAGCGAGGACTTTGACGGCAGCTCTCCCGTAAGAGATCTTTATGTTTAACCGACGCGTAAAATTCGTCGAAACTGATCGGTCACGTGGTCGTTACTGCAGCTGTGATACTCACTACAGTTGCCCAGTAGTATAAGCCGCGATTGGTCAGACCTGCAACTATAGGTAGTCCGCCGTCAGTAAATGAACCTTCAAAGTGTTTCTAGCTAAGCATTAAAAAATAGTTTTTCATGAGCGAGGCGAATCTTATGAAAGTTTCATACAAAGTCTGATTACAGATGCAATTTCTAAAGCCAACAGATAAGACCTGGAGAGGTATACATAAAGCCATTTTCATCACTATTTGAAAAGCGTCACCCATATCTTGACGGATCGAACTTGCACATAAGCCCAATACACGTATTCCTGGCAGCGCTTCCTCGTCCAGCTCTCAATCTCCGAAAGTCCGAGAAAACTCGCAGTCTCGCTCGTAAAACACACACTCTCCGCACACATACGTACACGTTTCCCAAAGTTAGCGATGAAAACGAGGGCTTTTATTTACCCCCGACGACAATCGCTCACCCCGACGGCGTTTCTCTAACCCAGGCAATATAACGTATATTTTCTCTCTTTTCGACCCCACGAAAACTAGATCCGTACTTCCCTCCCCCTCCCCCTCTCTCCCTTTCCCTTTGGCCGCATACCGCTGTGGACGAGACGAAGTCGCGTACAAGAAGATATCACGGAAAATTGATGCGCCGTAACAATATGACGTGCGGCCGGTGAGGATTACGTTTGTATAAAAGCTTTTATATAACAAGCGGCAAGATGGAGTTAATTAGTGAAACTCGGATATTGCTTTGACTTTGAGTGCAAAACTTTTTCATTGGTTTTCATTAATGCGGGAGAAAGACATTAATTAAGCAATTTAAACGTTAAACGTTTGCATTTTATTTATTTTAAATCTTATAAATAGCAACAAATTTTAATTATTCTTTCTACTAACAAAAATATTTTTTATTTTTAATAAAACTAAATATTAGTTTCTTCCTAGACTATTACGTTTTTTAATAGAAATTTTTGAAATTATTGAATAAAAATTCTGCAATAAAGTATCGAAATTTTTATTAGAACTTCAGAGACTTAAACTATTTTCATATGCACATAAAAAGAGCCAGTAAGACGAGAAACCGCAAGAATCAGGCCATATTTTTCCAAACTTTTGGAGAAAAGGATAAAAAATAATATTTTTCAATTCACGAGTGGACCTTGTAATCTCCAAGTACTTGGCCGCGATGTAGGTCACGTATTATATCCCGCCCTTAAGCCTCGTGTAAACTCTTAAAAAAGCAGCGTCTCGTAATCGCGGCATCTACATCTCTGCGCTCGAAATTTTAGCTCTGTGATTGGAACGTCGACAGGCAGTTCGCTGCTCCTTGCCGAGAGAGAGGAGAAGAGAGAGAGAGAGGAAAAAACTAACACGTGTCACTTGGGCTTGTCGATAAGTCAGCGGCTTACTCGGGGCGACTCTTTCCTCACTCGTTCGCCGACGTACCATTTCCTTTTCCCGTTTCTCTCCGACGCTAGAGATTCGTCTACTCTCCTTTTTCACTCTCCTTTGTCGCCGCGCGAGCTTTGGTTCTAGCTGCCTCAGTCAAGATCTAGTGGAGCTCTTTGTTGCATCGCGTGGTTGAGCGTAAACAACAGGAACGGGATTTTGCCGTTTGTAAAGTACGGTTTCTTGTGATTTTATGAGTTTATTTATTCGAAGAAACAATTTACGTGATTTATTATTATATTATCTACCTACTATTATCGTATAAATAATTGACTTGATTATATTATCTACCTTATAATTAAATTATTAAAGATGATTTATTTCATCATCCATCATTCACAGTTATTTTACCATTTTTTTCTAAATAATTTAAAAAATTAAATTAACTGTCTAATGAAATGTAAATGGTCAGTAAATTCATACGATGTTCATACTAATATTTCTGCGACGCTATAATATTGGGTTAACGATGTTTCTGCAACAAAAGCGCTTACTAGATAACACGCGAAAAATCCCTTGTCTGAGATTTCAGCCAAGTTTTGTTAACGGAGAGATGTTATGTTATTGCAGGAAGAACCCTCTATTTTTATGGTAATTCGAATAAAAAAAAAAGTCATTTTATTACCATTGTAATGAAATTATCACAGCTCTAAAAAATTTAGAGTAAAATAAAAACAATATGTAGGAAGCCAAGTCTTTCAGATGATTCAGGTGGAAAGTATCGAGTTGCATTATTCTCCAAGCTCTCACCATCATCATCAGCTCGGGAAGAAATATCAAGGAAAATTACGAGTCTCCGTTTCCTTTCGCAGTCTGAAAAGAAAAAAAAAACATCACGTGGCTCGAAAAATGCGAGGCTCTGCAGTATAATGTCGATGTAAGCCTGCTTGCCCGTTGGCGCTCCTCGTTGGTACGTGAAGGTGCGCGATATATATGCTCATCCTACTCTCCTCGCGCGCGAACATACGGAACCGTAACAAAGGCTTGCAAAGTTATTCTTGCTCATGCGCCCAACTTTCGAATGCTTTACTTAATCAAAATATTGCAAAAAGTGCAGGTGGAAGTACGAGTTGGTTTAGGATTACGAAACTTTACATTTCTACCGTGGCGAACGTATATGTATACGTTAAAGATTATAGGTGCTAAATAAAACGTAAACTTCTAAAATTTCCGCTTAGCTTGAGAGACAGTCAATACCGTTAAATTCAATCCCCTCAAAGCATTAGATTTCCAATCTAAGGAAGGAGTTTATCTCTCATTAGCCTCCCATTCGTCGCATCTCCGTAATGGATATACGCGCAAGCGACAGCCTCTCCAGCCGGGAAAGGTACTCCTCGGTGCATTAAGCGTATCGCTCCGACCGCGGTGCGTCTTCACCCTCGGCGCAGAGCCATTAATCACGAGAGCAGCATCGGCGACAATCTCCGCGCCGAGGAGGAACGTGCTCTCTCTCTCTCTCTGTCTCTCGTGAAGCTCTAGGCGAAGATGACGTTTCGTCGATCTGGATCGATATGCCTCGTACAATGGCCAGTTTTGACGCGCGCCCGCAGCGATAGCGGAGAAGGCTCGAAAGACGCCGCGCGCGTGCTGACATTGTTCGAGATCTTGGAGGAGGCTCACGAGGAAGAATGCAAGTGTCGATGGAAAACGCCCGGCGCTTCGAGTTTTTGTTCGACGTCTAAAAATAGCCGAGCGTTTTCTTTAGCTATTTGAGATTTTCTGCTTGATTGATGCCGCACTTGATTACGTCGTTGTTTCTTTGGGGCGAGATTTTAATGTACTTTTTTTGATTGATTCACTCGAAGAAGGAGTACGATAAAACGCGGAAAGTTGCTTTTGAATTTATAGCCCCTTTATGCAGCTGAATAAACCATTAATATTTCGTTATTGAATAAGTAAAATTACCGTTATTGAATAAGTAAAGTTTTCTAAATAAGTGATCCTGAGTGATTTAATCAATTTTAATTATCTATAAAAGATAATAGAATAAAATTCAATCTTCCAAGCATACTTCTTGACCTTACATTCGACTTTGATAACGAAGTCTGTATGAGAACGTTTCGCAGTTTGTACGTGCAAGGTGTAGTACCCGATAGTACTTGACACCTAGATGCACTCGGTTGTCGATAGTACAGCGATGATAAAGTACCACTAGCTGCGATGCGTTTACATATTCCGGTGAACGTCGAATAAAGCCAATCCATCGAATCGTTAAAACGAAATGCTATTATAAAAGTAATTGCGCCAAATTAAATTCGTAGACGAAATGAATTTCGTCTGAATAATTTATCCGATTAAAATTCAAAGCCGATAATTTGCATATTGCCGAAGGAAGGTAAAAAACGGACGGGAGCCGAGATCGGCCTTTCCATTATGCCTCACCGACGAAAGTGCAGAAAAAAATGATAATTAATCATAAAGGTCGAGGTGTTGTATATATTTATAAGACCGCCTAGCTGTACGCGGAATTCCGCGCGGCTGCGAGCTCATTAGAAGGAACAAAGGCACGATAATATATCGAACAATAATGCGCCATTAATCACGCGAAAGCTGTTGCATTTCAGGCGCGGTCTCAAAAACCAACGGTATCAACCTGGTTTCGCTCGCTTGTAGGAGTAAGGCATTAAGGTCGAATCAAGTGCATTCGCAGATTATGGCTTTCGGTTCGCTGCGCGAAAATTGGTGTTTTAATTTCATTAAAAACTTTAGGAGATAGGCGGAATTCCAGCGTGTTACTATTAATCCTTGAGTATTCGATAATGTATTATTAAGTTAATTGAGAACGCGGAAAAAAAATCGTTAGTAAAATTCATTAAAATTTTTTATTTAACCTGATCTTTAAATAAATTTTACCGTGTAATTATTAAAGATCCATTTTAATTAAAAAGAATTTTTTGAGAAACTTTAAATGAGGACATTTCATAAATAAAACCTGGTATAATACTGCCATTTGAAAATTGCAAAATCGAATTTTTAATAAAAATTCAGTTCAATAAATACAAAGTACTTTTCATTCGAAGATGTAAGAATCTTGCTGTTTATTCCTACCTTAAAATAGAACGTCGAAAATGTACTTCCTAATAGCTTTTGTACAAGTGTCTGTCAAACGTGTGGGAGAGAAAAGTATAAAAAGAAACGGCCAAAGTGGAACGAGCACGAGGATACGTCATTAAAATAAGAATGTATGGGAGTGGGCGCGAATAGCGAAGAAAGGGAAAGGAAAGAGGGACATTTCGTCAACCCAACGAAGAGTAACGAGTATCCTTTGTTCCTCTTTTCGAAATCAATGTTCTGCGAGTTTATGTCGGTGCCCAAAAAAAAGTTCACCTCATCGATTCTGAGTAAAGAATAATTTATAGCTTTTGTATCGTTCTCTATTGAAAATTACAACTTTTTTTAGTAGTCTGCTTATTAGATTTTCATAAAGAATTTTTAAAGCATTTCTGCGATAAAAGTGTTTTCAAAAGATTTGCTATAAAAAGATCTGTGCTTTTTTTTTATCCTTTAACTAAATAAGCTTCAACCAATTAGATACAATACTAAAATTTCAAAAACCTAACTTCGTTTGAACTCGTAGAAACCAATAACTTTAATGGTATGTATTTGAATGATTGTAAACTAAATTATACTTTAAAACTTTATCGAGAATAGGCTTTAATTTGAACCGTTTTAACGTTGTAACCGTTTTGCGAAACGTTACAACAAATGTTTCTCGCTTCTATTGGCACTAAAATTATTGGAGCGTGCAATTTTTTTTCAGCAGCGATAAACATTGCAAATAGAATCATTTAGCGTGTCTCCGTCAACACTTTTTGTTTTCGGGGCTTTCGAGGCGGAGCGACAGCGTAGACAAACAAACAGAAATGGACGTGGCATTTCAAACGAGCCAACGCAGAAAAGGAGCGGACGAAGCTCTTGTTGTGCTCGCAGAAGAACCAACGAGAGGTTCAGTGCGATAAATTGGCTCTAATGGAGTTGCTTTCTAAGTTAATTCAAACTAGTTACAAAGGGAATATCTGCCTGTAGACAAAGTTTAACAAAACGAGGGAATTTGTACATAGTTTCAAGATTATTCTAGTCACCTTATATAATTTGTTTTATAACTATTCAGAAAATTTTCTGATCTGCATACTTTTCTGCATTGAATATAACTAATTTAATTTACCTTTCATTCAAATTTAAAACGTCACTGTCTAATTCATTTCGTCTTTAGTATATTATTATTATATAAAATTTAATATCACTGAAAAAACGATCATCTTATTATAAAAGGAATCCGCTTGTCACAAAAGGAAATTCTTTTCAATATTTGTCCTAGCAGATTTCCTCTTGTGACTCACGGAAAATCCTCTCTAAATCAAATTGCATGGTCACAAAAGGAAATCATTTTGAACGCAAATGTATTTTAAATTTTAAAAATTGATTTATAACAAGAGGAAATCAATTGGTTACTAAAGGACTTCTATTTGTAATAAAAGGATTTTAATGTTAGAATTAATACGCTAGAAGGTCAAAAGGCAAAGGGGAAAAAAACTTTTAGTAAAAACACCTCGGTAAACCCCGCCGAAGGCGCAGGTGCTGAGCCTCGAGCGACTCGCTCTATTTAAGCATTCGG